>PVHY01008991.1:0-58609 GCA_004024945.1 Uropsilus gracilis
TTTGGAGTTTATTTTTGTGTGTGGAATTACAGAATGATACAACTTCATTTTTTTATGTATTGCTTTCCAATTTCCTTAGCACTGTCTATAAAATTAAAAGGGACTGCTCTTTTCCTATTTTATGGTCATAGTTGTTTTCTCATAGGTCAGGTACTGATATGTATATGGATTTATTTCTTGGCTTATAATTCTCTTCCATTGATCCACATATATATTTTTGTGTCAGTGACATAATATTTTTAGTACTGGTGTTCTTTAAAGTCTGAAGTCAGGTAACATGATACTCCATTTTTCCCTTTTCTTCAGGATTCACTTTAAAATTTTAGTACTTTTATATTTCCATGTAACTTGTAATAGTTTTTATTTAATCCTATTCTATACACAGAAAAATACTGTGTATATTTTGATAGAATTGTGTTAAATGTATACATTGATTTATGCAGGATAGTAATTTTGATTATATTGATTTCTTCTATCCATGAGCATGGGATATAATTCATTTCCTATGTCACTCTTTCAATATCTTTCAGGACTTCAGGAAAATTGTTTACATAGGAGTTTTTCCTATTTGTGGGAGAGGACAAACCTTATGAATGATTTAAATTTATAGATACCATTGAGGCATTTACTAGTTATTATGGGAACTGTTTTAATATACTGTAAATAATTTTTACTATATTTACAGTAGGATCAAAATAAGCACTAAAAAGGAACAAAAGGATATCATTTATAAGAATACATTGGAATATGGTTTACTTTTTTTTTTTTTGCAAAGTGGCAATGTGCTTTTGTGTAGAGGGTATGTTTTCTTTGATTTCTAGTAAAATCTGTATAATATGAAATCTACAATTCTAACCATTTTTAAAAAATGGTTTTAAGAGTCCAGGTTTCCTGAACCCAAGAGGCCAATTCCTCTTTCACACTCAGGGTTGAATTGCTATTATTTTTGTGTGTGTGGTAAAATTTAATTTTTAACTGTACAATTTAATGATATTTTAAGTGCATTCCAAATTGTTGTGCTCTCCATTTTTGGAAGTTTTTCTTTATCCCATACTGGAACTTGGTACCTTTTAAGCGTAATTCCCTACTTTTTCTTTCTTTAACACCTGGTAGTCTGTATTTCATTTCCTGTTTATGAATTTGAGTATTTTAGGTATCACATATAAATATTTGGACACCTTTCTTTCTTTCTTTCTTTCTTTCTTTCTTTCTTTCTTTCTTTCTTTCTTTCTTTCTTTCTTTCTTTCTTTCTTTCTTTCTTTCTTTCTTTCTTTCTTTCTTTCTTTCTTTCTTTCTTTCTTTCTTTCTCTCTCTCTCTCTCTCTCTCTCTCTCTTTCTTTCTTTCTTTCTTTCTTTCTGTTCATTTAGTATAACGTCTCAACTGAGCACTATTCTTGTTAATTGTTCATTCTGTTGATGAACATTTGTGTTATTTCTACCTTTTGACTATTTTAAGTGATGCTGCTATTTGAATCCTTGCTTTTGGCGGGGCACAGTGGCGCATGACTTTAATCGCAGTCTATGGAGGGAAGCCTGGACTAAGAATTGCTTGAGTCTGCAGGTTCAAGACTCGCCCGGGGCAACATAGGGAGACCTGGTCTCAAAAAATAGCTGAGCATGGTGGCGCATGCCTGTAAAATCCCAGCTACCTGGGAAGCTGAGGCTGGGGATCACTTGAGTCCCTCGTACTCTGGGCAACGTGAGCCTGTGGTTCCCTGGGTAAAATAGTGAGACCTAGTCTCAAAAACAAAACAAAACAAAACAAAACAAAACAAAACAAAAAAACAACAACCTTGCTTTAATTTTTTTTAGCTAGTTTTGAAAACATGAGATTAGATTTAACTTGAATTCCTAGCATCTGTATAATCTTGAGGCAACACAGCACAGTGGTTATGTGAATGGGGTAGGAGGCCAACTGGATGCATTCAAGTTCTGATTTCACTATTGAAGTTATTCAACCTCCCTGTGACTCAGTGTGCACATAAATAAATGTGAGATAAAGAACAAATAGGAAAATAAACATTGTTATCTCACAGGATCCTTAAAAGGATTAGTTACTATCATCCATTGGTTCTTTTATTACACCTAAAATGATTATAATAATTATAAGTAGGGGATCTAGGAGTCCCTCAATATTATATGTAAATCAGTATAAGTGCATTTGCACATTTTTTTCTGGAGTTACAGTGGTCTATTTTCTCCTTTCCTTAATCAGTTTCTCAAGAAGATGATCCTAATCTATCAACGGGGGAGAAATACAACCATAGAAGAAGTTAGTGGCATATAATTTAACATGAAGTCACAAATGTGAGTCTGGTTAAGCCTGTTTGTGTAGTGTTCCATGATACTTTTGGAATGAAGTTGTCGTATGCTACCTTAGTTACTCTTCTTAATTCCAGTGAAGGAAATCCCCCTTCTTTTCCACACACTTATTATGTTGTTACAAATGGCTAAAAAAAGAAAAAAAATGACAAATCCCCAATTTGATATGTAAATAATGAGATATTTAACTAGCAATCACAGCAAAATATATGTATACGAGTGTGTGTTTATGTAATAACCTAATTTCAACTTTAGATAACTACTTCTTGGGGCTTAATTCATTAAAGTGGTCCACGACTTAATATAATGTACCAATTTTCTTACTGTTCAGCCCTCAAAGTAGTATAATTATAAGGGGCTTGAGAGGAAAACTAACAGAATGCATCATAAAGAGAAGGAAGAGTGATGATAAAGAAAAGTGCATGAGGGGCTACAACAAAGCAGTACTGTTTCTTCAAATAATTTTAAAACTGTGATGAAAATCCTTTCATAATTGGCAAAGAGCCCTTTTAAAGGTTTTCCATTGATGTGGTGTAACTGAACCTCATTTAATAATAATTATTCCTTAGATGTGCATACTACTTGTAACATTTCAAAGAACTTCCACAAAATTTATCACGGAATCAGTGTGGGTTTCCTCTGCTCCCCCAGGTGCCAGCAGGTGTTCACTGCCATGCCCCTTGTAGTGGGACAGCCTGGAAACATCCTGTATTGGCATGCCAGGTCCAAACTAGAGTGGGAGTTCATTGCTTATGGTATAAACCTTTATCCACTCATCCTAGATCCTCCTCTTGAACAAGGTTAGTGAAGAAAAATATATTTGTAGCAAGCCTAGATTAAGAAATTCAGAAAACAGTACTTCAGACTTCAGAACAATTCTGTATGATTCTCATTCAAAATCCATTTAACAAATATTTTTTGGTTGTCTAAGAGCTGGGTATCATTCTAGAGCTGGAAACACTGCAGTTTATCCATCAAAGACTTTGTCATCAGAGAGTTGACATTTCATGGAGGTAAGAGATAACAGAATAAACAAACATGTATGTAATATGTTAGTCAGTGAAAAATGCTATGACAGGTTTAAGGAACATCTAATGTAGGTGGGGAATCATGGGATGAAAGTTTCCAGAAGGAGCTTGGCACATAACTCCTTGAAATTGTTTAGCTTATTGTTGAAAAAGTTGGTTTGTACTTAGAGAGAGCCTGAATTAGGAAGTCACATGCTTCAAGCAGAAACATGACATGATCAACTCTATCTATCTATCTATCTATCTATCTATCTATCTATCTATCTATCTATCTATCTATCTATCTATCTATCTATCTATCTATCTATCTATCTATCTATCTATCTATCTATCTAATCTTTTCATTTGTCCCCATCCTGATCAAGTTTATTTTTAGTGGCAACACCTGGCTGCTGTGTTGAGAACTGACTGGAGAAGGTGTGGATTGATGAATGAATTTACTTTAATAACCAAAGTGAGAACAAAAGTGATAGTTCCTTTATGCTCCTTTTTACTGAAATCCTACCCAGGAAAATGTTTTTTTTTTTAATTGTGATTGATTAGTTTTACTGTTCTAGAACATCATTTGAAAGGAAGACAATGGGGCAATGGAAAGGAGGTGATGGGAAGAATATGTAAGGGTAGGATGTAGAGACAGTACGTGTAGCATTCACTTTAAAGAATGAATATACTTTACAGAATCTCTGATTCATTAGTAAATTCATTAGTTAAAAAAAAGGGTGTTGTTTTGAGATAAAATCTTTTCTGCCTCAGAGTTTTGGAGTTCTTAGCAAAAATATTACCTCTTCTATGCCTTTCTTCTTTAGGTAGATATCTCTCTAAAGACTTGACTCTATAACTAGTGTAGGTAGTGGATGTAGATTACTCTCATGGTGTTAGAGTTCTCATTTCTACTCCTGTATTTTAATTCTCTTCTTCACCATGATTAATTTTCTGATAAAATATGTATATATAATTAATCCAGTTTACTGTTCTATTTGTCACCCTATTTGCCATTAATACTCATCTTAGAAAAGACCAGCAGACCTTACTTAAGCAGTTTCATCCTTGTCTACACATCCCTACAATGTAAAGTTAATCTTCTCTTTCCTGTAAAAACTGAAAGACAGTAACAGTAAATTATGTAAAAACAAATCAAATTTCTCAGTAATTCTGCCACATAATGCTTATTATTTTCAGTGTATTATGCCTTCATTTGTATCCACATGCACACATACCTATTTTGCATAAATTGAAATAGTTATTTACAAACATATTGCACTATTCTTTTTCCATTTATGATATAGGCTCCAATTTAACCAACAGTGGACAAAAATTTTATTAGTTATCATATTTTCAAGCAACTATTTATTCATAAATTTATTTTATGAAATTTAAGAGATAGGTATGTGAAGTGTAATAATTTTTTAGTATATGCAAGACTTAAATTAACTATACATCATCATTATTAAAGACAACTAATTGAGTATAATTTACATATACAGCCCTTTATAGTTAATTATAAGAAAATAAGCATCAGACCTGCCCTTGAGGGAATGTTTATTTCTTCTCCAGCAAAATGAATCAAAATGGAAAAGTGTCTACAATAAACATTTTTTAAAGAACTAGTTTATTTAACAGAATAGGAAACACCATGAGAAACATGTGGCACTCATGGGATAGAAACAAGGGTAGAAACTTATATAATTTGATTGGCAAATTGATAACAGTAACTAATAGATTTTCAAAAAGCAGTAAGTACTCTGACCACTAGTATTTACTTCTGGTTGCACAAAGTCAGTATATAAAAAAGGAAGACCTATGTATTTGTTTTAGGGAAAAAACTACTTACCATATTTCAAACAAACTCAAATTAAAAGTTCCATTAAGTCTCCTGAAGGGTTTGAAGCCATGATCTAAAAGAGACAACTTAAAAAAGTACTCAACTTTCCCCCCATCTCTGCTGCTATTGCTCTCTCAAATTCTGTGCCAGTTGAGACAGGGACATGACTGCATGGTGGCTATGAAGCATGTGCAGCTTCTTGTAGTAAGTAAGAGGTCAGGACAACATTTGAGGGTTTGGGGCTGTTGGAGAGGATGGTTCAGAGTCAGGCAAACCACACTGCAAGCATCTCTACTTGAGGTGGAATGAACTTAAAATGAAAATGGCTATGCTGTGACTGTTCTACAAATGAAAAGCAGTCACGGAAAAGAATCCCACAGGTGTGCCTGGATGTGGCAGAGGGTAAATATGGTTATAGTCATGATGGGGGGAATGGAAAGTGAAGACATATTGAAATGAGAGTATGATTGTTTGGATATCAACTTCAAATATATTTTTAACAACAAGGACAGCCTCTCCTCTCTTCCAAATCATTTCCTATAATGGTTACACAGCATTTTACAAGGGTGAACATCTTCTATCCATACATTGAGGGTTCTAAACTTAATGAATAATTTTCTACAAAGTAATATTTTCTTGCATTTTCAAATAATTCTTATTTGGGAATATGGAAGTAAAAAATAGGACCACTCACCTTCTCCAGTGCTGCTTGAACAAGTGATTCACTTTCTGTATCTAGGGCAGATGTAGCCTCATCTAAGATAAGAATCTTGGGATTTCGAACTAAAGCTCGAGCAATTGCAATTCTCTGTTTCTGTCCTCCACTCATTTGCGCTCCTTTTTCCCCTACCAAGGTATTAAATTTCTAATGACAAATAGGAAAGGGCACAAAGACAGAAAAGAGCATGTTCAATTGATTAGAACAGAAAACAAACACATTTGTGTTTTAATAACAACTTAATCATTACTTCAGCCTAGAAGATTTTGACCTTTAATTTTCTTTTCTTAAAACCATTCCAACTGTATATAAAAAAGAATGTAGTAAAGACAGGACTTAAGAAAAATCTGGCTTGGAATAAGAGAAATGAGAATATAAAAACAAAATTTATAGAAAAATCAATAATTTGAATCAATTTTTAAAAATTTAAAGACACTTGGATGCACCAGTATCTTTAAAAAAAAAAAAAAAAAACCATGGTAACACAAGTCATAACTACAATTTGTAGTTAGATATTTATTAGCAATTTAATGTATTATCCACAATTTCCTTCTTGCATATTCTGAAAAATAGTATGTAAAAATTACTGCAAGACTTTTTACAATCTTTGGAAACTTTTAAGTCTTCCTTCATTTTCTTTTTGGATATATGCATATTTAACAAACTAGATATTGTTAACTATTTACTCTAGAACTTCATATAAATGGAACCATAGTGTGCACTTAAAACAAAAAACCTTCTAGAGCAGTTTTAGCTGCAAAGTAAAATTAAAAGAAAAATAGGAGACTTTCTACATACACCTCCTCCCTCACATGCATAGTCACCCCTATTATCAACATTCCTAACTAGAGTGGTACATTTGTTATGACTGATGAACCTAGATTGACTGGTCATAATCGCCTTTAAAACAGCTTTATTGACAGTTTTGAAGTCAGATAGTTTAATCCTTTAACTTTATTCTCTCTCAATATTATATTGGCTCATCTGGATCTTTTGTATTTCTATATAAACTTTGTTTGTTGCTTATTGATTTCCACAAAATAACCTGTCTGGATTTTGATTGGAATTTCAGTTCAGAATTTGACTATAGTTTGGAAGAATGATATTTAGGCAATATTGATTCTTTCTATCTGTAAAGATGGAATATTTCTCCTTTGATTTACTTCTTTGATTTTGTTCCTTAGAGTGTTGTAGTCTCCCTCATGTATATTTGTACATATTTTATTAGATTTATATCTAAGTATTTCATTTTGAAGGGTATGGTATTGTGTTTGAATGTCAAAATGCATTCCAGATTTAGCAAAACCAAGCAAAACTGTAAAAAATCACAGAGCTCAGTTAAATTTGAATTTCAGATAAGCAAAGAATAATTTATATATATTTTATATAACATTGACTAATATACTTTAATAAAACACTATTCATTATTTAAAATACAAATTTATCTAAAAATCCTGTTTCTCATCTGACAACCTATACTGACATCAACTTATTTATCCATTCAACTGCTGATAGATTTAGGAATAGAATGCTGTCCAAAGTCCATGCTTAACATCATAATTAAAAGCAAACTGTTTTCTAAAATGATTGTACCACCAATTTCATTTTATTTGTAATGAATTAGAGATATAATTGTTTTACATCCTCAGAAAAATTGTTAGTCTGCTTAATTTGGTCACTGAAATGAATGTGAAGTGGTATTGCATTGTTGTTTTTTTTTTGTTTTTGTTTTTTTACCTTTTCTTAGGTGTATGGTTTGACTATTTTTGGTCACATTTTTGTACTTTTCTCATTTTACTTTTTTGACTTTATTTCTCTGTTATTAGAGTTCTAGATCCCCTATTATAGCTGTGTATTATGAATACTTTCATTCTGTGTCTTGCCTTCTTATGTTCTGAAGGTTTATTTTGGAAAGTTTTAATTATGATAAAATCTAGTTTATCATCTTTTAAAATAGTAAATGTATGCTGGAAAGAATCTGAATTCTATTCCCTTCTTAAAATTTTTTTATTCTAGTTGATTTTTTTTTCCAGTTGACTACTACTAATTATCTTCAACCGATCAGTTTTGGTTTTATGCTTTGTTGTCGTGAATCTGTAGAAAGTCTTAAAACTTGGCAGAACCCAAGATCCAAATTCTGTCTCCAGGGATCTTGTCCTGGCTTGGTTTTAGGCTTTGTTAGGGCAGGTCTAGAGTCAACAATACTTTGAGGTGTGGTCTTTGTTCCTAAGGTGTGACGCATGTGGGGTGTGTGTGTGTGTGTGTGTGTGTGTGTGTGTGTACTTAAGCTATATGCCTGAGCTTTAAAAAAAGGTATTTATCAATATGATTTCACTACTCTGTGCTTTTGAAAACTCTACTACACTACTTCACTCCTGATAAAGCTGTGCTTTACTTTCAGCTTTGTAGCTATTGTTCCTGGTAGGCTGGGAATTCCTTCCTCAGACAAGGACTCCCAAAAAATGCCAGCTCAACCCCACAACTCTCTCATTGCTTTTTCAGTTACTTGAGCTAACCTGAAATCTGATCTCTCTCTGCCTTACAGATCAGTGGGACTGTCATTTGTGCCTGGATCCCATTTTAAGGACATATGATCAGAAACTTGTTCCCAGGCAAAATGCTGCAAATTCAAACAATTTCTTAATGACTTCTTGTCTCTCAGGAATCTTACTGTTGAACTATTCACCCAGTGCTTGGAAACAATTGCCCTATGCCTCATATTTTATCCATTTTTGTAGATTTTCATGGAAAAAGGTTATCAAATGTCAACTAACCGGAATGTATTAATTTTAAGGTAAGTGTGTATCATAGAAGAACTAATGGTATTTATTTTGGTTTTCCCCATTTTCATGTACCTGAACTAACCATTTTCCATCTAATGTGAATTTAATTTTCTTTAATTCAGAAAATCAAAACTTTCTGAAACTTTTATTGATTATTACACTTATTCTTTCTCTGAATCACTACGGTTGTAGAATTTAGTTTATTTTCATGATAAATTAGTACCTTTAATTTTTTCTTTAGGTTATATTTTTTAAGATTTACTATTAGATTTACCACAAAGGACATATTTGAGATTTAATTAAAAGAAGTTGTAGGATACGATTTAAGAGGCACTGGGAAGATTCTTAATTTTGAATAGGAAACAAAAGATCACCTATGTTTGGAGGAAAGGAAGACATTGAGAGTGACAAAAAAAGGAAGTTATTCAAACTATTGGACAAATTGATCTGACACCATGAATGAGTTTTTAATGTCCTAATTATGACCTTAAATAATGGAAATTTGAGGTAATTAGTATCACAACATAGTTTCTATAAAAGCAACAAAAGAGAGAACAAAGTGAAAAAAAGGAGAAAGAAAAAATTAGTATAACCCATGGTGTGTGGTTTGTAAAATAGATCCACTAAAAAGAACATTTTTGGCCAGGCACGGTGACGTGTGCTTGTAAGTTACAGTTTATGGCGTTGCGGCAGGGTCTGGAGATCGCCTTTCGAGTACCGCCTGGGGCAGCACAGCAAGGCCTGGTCCCCAAAAATAGCTGAGCGTGGTGGCATGCACCTGTAATCCTAGATACTTGGGAATCTGAGGCTGGGGATTGCTTGAATCTGTGTTATCACAGGCAATGTGAGCCTGCGGTGGTTCCACGGACAAAAATAGCAAGACCTAGTCTCAAAAAAAAAAAAAAAAAAAAAAAAAAAAAAAAAAAGCAAAAAGAACTTCTTTATGTTATTGCCACTTTCTGTGATGGAGATAATTTACCTGTATTTTAATTTCAAATCTCATCCTTTCATATTTTACAATACTCCCCACAATTATCAGGTAATAATCGATGAATACACTGAGAAATGTAAATGAAGTGGTATTGGCAGTTATCAAATCTAAAATATTAATTGGAATCTGATATATGTCTTAGTACAAAGAAGTTTAGTCTAGTATATCTCTTTCCAAGTATAATTTCACGTTTTTTGTTTAATATAAGCTTTATGAACTTCTAAAAATTGATCAGGTTTCCTTTTGCCTTGTAGCAAAACTAAACTGAACATTGTGTATGATATTCCCTCTCTTAGCCACAAGATGTCCCTGCAATTCAACATTTTGCAGATACATTATTTCTCAGATTGGACTGATAATTTTGTCTCATATTTGTTATGTTTTAACATATCTTTCATTATTTCTTTTCCATTTGTATTGATAAACAGTAAGAAAATGAAATATGATTAACAAATTTGACTTTTCAGTGATACATTTTCTCTTATGCTTATTATGTTTTCTCATTGATGAGATAACTAATTACACTACTTACTCCATAGTAACTAATGTTTTGTTATCTTATTGGAATATTCCAATGCTTAATCTCTAAAATAAAAAGCTACATAGTGTACTTACATTGGGAAATTCCATTATAAAATCATAAGCATTTGCTTCCTTTGCTGCTTTTTCAATCTCCTCATTGGTTACACCATCTCGTCCATATTTAATATTGTTAGTAATGGTGGTCCCAAATAAAACAGGCTCTTGGCTGACAACCCCAATATGTTCTCGATAATGCTGCACATTTAAAGTTCTGATGTCTTGCCCATCCATGGTGATCTGCCAATGCAAAGGAATCAGTCATGTTGTGATGCCTTTTGTTGTACTGGCTTCATAATATTTTTCACTATTCTAAAATATAAGCTGAAAAGCAAAGTATTTCAGAAACATATAAGTATAAGCAAAGTATTTAATAAGCAAAGTATTACAGACTAAGTATATTGTGACAAATATTAGATGGGAAATAACAAAACCTAAAAAATGGATTACAGTCCTGTCAAAACACCTAAAAATCTTTATTTTAGGATCCATGCATTTGATATTTTAAAGATATTTACTCTAGGAGTAACAAATATTTTTATGTTAACACATGTGAAAGACTTCAATATTGTTACTGTAAGACTGATATGACCTTACAATTTATTTTTAGGATATAACTTTATTTTTAACACCCCTTTTGTATTCATCTTGTATTCATTTCTATAAGTAAAAGTAGATGAATGCTTGCTTCTCCATTGACAGAGAGTATCACTACCCATTACCCAACATATGCCAATGACAGAAGGCAGGGTTTGATAATTACAACTCACAGGGTCTCCCTTTCTCGTCAACTCTGGTAGACTCTCTGGGCATGGGTATTCTATGCAACTACTTTATAAATATTTATCTAAAAGTATTCAATTTATCTAAATTTTATAATTTTATCTAAAATTATTCAATGTTATTATGGACACATGGGACACATGGGGCTAGTATACTCTAACTGAAGAGTTAAGAAATATAATTAGAGCTGGGCATGGTGGTGCGTGCCTGTAAGTGCCAGCCTATGGAGTGCAACAGGGACTGGGGATTGCAGTTTAAGTTCCACCCAGGCCAACATAGCTAGACCTAGTTCCAAAAAAATAGCTGGGCATGGTGGTGCATTCCTGTAATCCCAGCTACTTGGGAAGCTGAGTCTGGAGATTGCTTGAGTCTGTGTTACCCTGGGCAATGTGAGCCTGTGATTCCACCAGCAAAAATAGTGAGACCTAGTCTCAAAATATATATATATATATATATATATATATATATATATATATATATATATATATATATATATATATATATATAATTAGGTGAAACCAGGCTCTAGGAAAGTAGAGTTCCTTTAAAGATAATAGTTGAAAATTTGAATAGTAGCAATAAGAACTATGTCTCTGTAAATATAATCTCACTCCCTTGCATTTACAAGGGTGAGAAAGTTAAGTGCAACATTATGGATGACAGAAAAGAAGTATGTGAGCAAATTTTCTACAGATACCATTTTTCTGGAATGCTTTGAGAAAATGAAATTTTCAATAAGTTCTGGGTACTACACATAGTTAAGTTTTTATTCTTCATAGCATTTATATCCTTCTAACATATTATATAATTTATTTTTTGTCTCTTATTAGTTTATGAACTCGATAAAGGCAATTTTTTAAATGCTATTTACCAGTGTATCTTCAGCACCTAGAACAGTGCCAGGCACATAGTAAAATTGCAATAAATATTTGTTGAAAAGATGAATCTGCACAAAAGAAAACAATGTAGATTTTCTCCCTGTTCCACTGTTAACAGTAACAAGTCAACATAACTGTAAATTCTTTGTAAAGGGTGATATTTTCAATTTATGCTGTATGGACTGTGTACATGGTTTGCTAGCTGCACTTACAGAGCCATCGTCAGGATCATACAGTCTCTGCAGAAGTTGGACTGCTGTACTCTTCCCACTACCACTGGGGCCAACAAAGGCTACGGTTTCTCCAGACTTTATTTTGAGATTCAAGCCTTTCAAAATCTATTGGCACGGGCAGGAAAAAAGTCATAAAACTATTATGATAAGTGACAATATGATTGATATGTTTTCATAAATTTAATGTATAATTTTAAGCAAAAAAATTTGGTGATATTTGAAAACAAATTTAGTTTTTGTTATGTTTGCATTATATAGACATATAATAATAACCAACATCATTTTGAAAAATCAAAGTAAAAGAATCATTATCTTTCCATAAGGAGGAGATGTAAATTTAGAGTACACACAGACCATTAACTAGCACAGCAAAAAACTGTTGACATTTTCAAATGAAATACTTCATATGAATTTTCTATCATGTTAGTGGAAGTTTTATCTTTTAACTTATAACAATCAAATGAAATCTTGCCAGACAGCTTTGTGAACTATTTAAGGTGGTTCTTCATAGAATATATGGTTATTGCAAAAATATATATAAAAGTAAAATAATTGGTGAGACTCCTTAGGGACTACCATGGATAGGATTCTACCAGTAATATTCTCTAATACTGGGTATCATGGGGACATTTTACCACATGAGTTGCATTGTTGCCATCATTTACTGTTTTGGAACTTGCAATATAAAAAAAAAAGTCTCACAAATAATTATACATCCAAAATGATAATAACAGTGTCATTGAGAAACTCTCAACTACCCCTGCTTGCTTGCATGTATGTTCCACCACAACTGTGAAAATAACCCCTGGGATTTTCTCACTTTGACCTTCCATAAATAAAGAAACAGATTCTCAGATAAGCCAAAAAATAAAACCTTCAAAGGGCAAAGGAGAGAAAAATTCCTTACAATGGTGAGAAATAGGGAAAACTCCAGTGGGAGGATCTCCTTGCTGTCATACATTTCCACCATAGAGTAGGGGTCTTAATATTCCTTGGAATAATAAGTGACCTTATTTATTTAAAGTGAATGGACCTTTCATTTTTAATTATTCATTCTTCACCTTAACAAAAAAGACTGTTTCAAAAGTTCTTTCCATTCAATATAATCTCATAATTGATGCATTAAGTCATAAGTAAATTAACTTCAAATGTAGTTCCAAAGGGAATTGAAAAATGGCAGAAGACAACACTACTGTATTAATGGAAATTAGGCAAAAAACATATTTTAAAATAATGAAATTTGAGAGCAATAGAGAATTTCAAAGAGTTACATTACAGAAAAATGAGAAAAAAGGTGTAGATAGCTTTTTTTTTGATGCAAATTCTGCAGGCATTATCTTGTCACTTTGATGGCATTAGGCATTTTATCAGTTTCATTTAGAGTCATGTTCTTTTCTATTACCAATATTTACTAGTAATTATACTTTGGAGTATAACAGTAGCTACTATTTGGGATAAATATATTAATACAACAAAAGGAGGAAAACAATAAAAGAGACACATCTCCATAACATCTTGTCAAAAACTGAATGATAGAGGGACAAGTTTGTATGTGTGTGTGTGTGTGTGTGTGTATGTGTGTGTGTGTGTGAGAGAGAGAAAGAGAGAGAGAGAGAGAGAGAGAGAGAGAGAGAGAGAGAGAGAGAGAGAGAGAGAGAGTACCAGAGGCATAAATGCTAGTATAATAAAAGCACTGGGGAAGGGAAACTGGAAAGGCACATGTGCATAATTCCCTCAGGTTAGAAATTAGGAAATTAAAAAGAGTTAGCTTTGTTAAGTAGGATAAGATCTAGGGATCATCAATATGTTATCATCAGTCTAAGATATTTTGGTGTGCTTCCAAATCCAAAGTGGAGGAATTCTTGAAGTTCAAAATATTTTAGTCATATAAATACAGAAAAGATGCTGCAAAATATAACAATCACTTTCAGAGTTATTTATCCATTATTGATCTTTCTTTCTTTACTACCCTCTCCTTTACCTGTCTCTCAAGTCGTTAGGTGGCCAATTTTGGTAAAATTGATCCTAAAGTCTCCAAATAATTTAGTGAGAGGAGATTTTAACCAGTAGAAGATAATATACAATAAAACTGTAAAACTCTACTCTTAAGATGTATCTACCTTGATAGTTGGTCTTGATGGATAACTGAAGGAGACATTTTTAAATTCCACAGTTCCTTCTATGCATTCAGGTTTATATCCCATTGTTGAAAAGTTATCTATGGTGGGTTTCTGGAAAAACAAAGGGCTGTTATAAATCCTTTGTGGATTAAGTTAAAAAAAAATCTATGTATACTAAATATAATTTAATGTTTACTTCCTTCTCCTTCAATATTCAATGCACTTCTAGAAGAGTAAAAGCAATCTCTTTCCAGAGCCAACACTGGCCAACATGGATTTTGCCTAACAGCTTGTTTTAGTGAAATGAGAATGTCTGTTTTTTCCATCTCCTTGTAGGAATAGTAGTTATCTTTTAAAGCTATAAGCCTTACCTTATCAATAACCTGGAAAATATTATAGGCAGCTCCTCGGGCTATAGTGAAGTTTTCAAAATTAGGGGCTGCTGCTCCAATACAATAGCTACTATGGATTACACTAAAGAAAACCTATAAGGAAAAAAAAAAGTTATCTTTTCTCAGTAATATTACACAGATGATAGAATGAAATGCGTACATGGTTAAGAAAGATATTAGAGTAATTAGGAAAGAAATTAGGTAGGAAAGAATAGAAAATACTGCTAAATAGAAATGAAACACCATTAAATTAAAAAAAAATGTCTTTTCTAATGTCGAACAGCGTTTATTATCCCCTAGTCTTGTAATTATCATCTGCAGGGAAGTCTGGGGGTGGTGTCAGTGGCATGTTCAAGTCTGCTCAGTGCAGAATGCTGGTTGTAAGTGAACCAGGTTGGATGAGGAGAAGTTTTACTTTCTTTCTTGCTGGTCAAGGCTATGAGCTTTAAAGAGAAAAATATTTCAGGTTTCATTACCTCAGAGCCACGGTACTATTTCTGTCCAAACTTTAAAAAAATATTTAAATACTTTATATATATAAATATATTTATAAATATTTCACATCTTTGTAATCCCTGGGTGTCACCTCCCCTCCCTGATTGCTTTCACTCGTCCCCCACCCCTGTTCATTTTCAAACATACACATCTCTGCAAAAAGTTAAAGAAGCCCATATGTTGGTGTTATTTTCTCTTTTATAAATGAAGAAACTAAGGCTTACTCAAGTCTTTTGACCACACTCATTCATAAACTGGGAAGCAAGAATGTATCAAAAATTCCTCATGGACAGGTTTAATTTATGCACAACAAATTAATGGTATAAAATACTAGCAACGGAAGTCTTAAACCCAAAAGATGACTTTAGTTGAAAAAAAATTCTACATAAATGGGAAGACCAAGTGAGAACTGAAGTATACAGACCATATCAATTCAGTTCGATAAGATAAGTAGCTCTTAAATATGAACTGATCTGTTTATTATTAAATAGTGGAAGGATAACTGAGTAAATTTTAATTTATTGCATAACTCTTAAGAGTTTAAAAAAACCCTCTAAATTGTAATGTTGAACAGAATTGTCGGTTTTAACATAACTGTATGCTGAAGGATGAAGGAAGGGCAGTAAAGTCCAATCTACAAAATATTTCCAGAGTGAAGACAGCAAGGTGAATATAGAATGCCATTTTATTTCAGCAAGGCTGAAGGAAGAAGTTGCAACAGATTGATCTTTTTGACTGTTAGATTAAAACAACAACAACAACAACAACAACAAACTCTTAAGAAAAGCACAATGAGCCGGGCACCGTGGCACGTGCCTGTAAGCTTCAGCCTATGAAGCAACTGGGCTAGGGGTCGCGGTTCAAGTCCCTCTGGGGACAACACAGCGAGACCTAGTCCCAAAAATATAGCTGGGTGTGGTGGAGCGCGCCTGTAATCCCAACTACTTGGGAATCTGAGGCAGGGGATTGCTTGAGTCCTTGGTACCACGGGCAACGTGAGCCTCCAGTTCCATGGGCAAAGAAAAAGAAAAGAAAAAAGAAGAAAGAAAAGCACAATGCTTTTAGTGACAAGCTGGATGAACAAGTCTTCCCATTCATATATAAAGAAAGATACAAATAATTTGATGAAAACAAGTTTTCATTAAAAATATTCTTTGAGTGTTTACTGTCATTTGAAAGTAATTTTATATCAAACTCTAGATAAGAAAATATTATCTAGGCCAGTTACCTTTGCTTTTAAACAAGACTTACAGCAAGAACAGTCCCGATGGTGTAGCCAGCTTCTCCACTAAGAATCAAGGAGGTACCATACCAAAAGGCAAGTCCATAGGTTCCATTCATAAAGAAGTATACGGCACCAAGAGAAAGTTTTGAAGCTATAGTCTTTTTTATGCCAACATCTTTTGCATCTTTCAGATTCTGCGTATATCTTAAAAAAAATAAACACAATGTAATAAACTTGAGAAAAAGTGAAACTAAAAATATATTGCTATTAAAGGGACAAACCTTTGAATTTCTTTCTCCTGGGCCCCAAAGGCTATGACTGTTCGAATTGAAGACAAGACTTCTTCTGCTACAGCTCCAGCTTTGGAATACGCATTTAATTCTTTACCAGTGAAGGAGATGACTATCTGTAATAAGCCACAATCACAGTTAACTAAAGAATAATCTTGATGTAGTGAAAATTTAATTCAAGTAGACTCTAGAACAGAATTTTATTATTGAAAATGTAGTTAATGTTACTTAGCCTGACTTTGTTAGTTTGTAAATATAAGGAAACTGATGGCCAGAGACTTAACCTACTTTTAAGAAAGTCTCATAGCAGTGAGAGAGCTTAGCCTAACATAATTAGAATCTGAAAGTGTATTTTTCCTTATACTAATAGAGTTGCATTATTTGCTTTCTGTATATATAAAAACTCTTTTTAGAAGGTGAGTATCCATATTAATATAACTGGGAAATAACTGATTTGGAAGAGGACAATAGGGACACAATTCTTTTGGGATATACTCTGAAAATGAGTGGTTCTGACTGACTTATTATTTAAAGAACATGGATCACAGAATTGTGGAATCATGAGTAAGTTGAACCTGATGATGCTACATTTGTCTGGGATGAGATCCCTGAAGTTATAACAGCATAATGCAGTCTGCCTAAGTAACATGCTATATATCTCTAAACACTGAGAGATGGCAGTTTAGGAATAAGATATTTTTTGTGATAACAGGCAGGTTTATTAATTTCCCAAGTCCTTTTAGTTAGAATATACCTTTTCCTCCATTAAATATCTCACTGTTAATTTATTAGTAAAGCATTTAATTTAGTAATAGCACAATGCTAATGAAAAGTAACAGTAGGACAGTTGTTCTCAGAACTGTGACTCTGTAACTATCCTCAAGTCACAGAACAAATTTATCTACTTTGAAAACACATTCTACATAATTTGAGCTAATTTTACACAAAATATACTTGGAGATATGTTAAAGTCAGAAGATAGCATAAGCTGAATAATACTCATCATTTCCTGAATTCACTTAAAAATGACAAATATTATTATATCTCTGGAGGGGAAATAGCATCTAGCAAAAAGCCTTTGTACAAAAGGTATTTAACAAATGTTTGCCAAATTAAATTGAATTGAAGGAAATTAGAAACCATATACTCTGGCTTCTTTAGTTATCTGGATAACTTTGACCTTTACTTTCTCTTCCCAATCAGTTAATAACAATAGCAGCACTTAAGGTTCTGGCTACTGTTCCTTTTAAATCCTCAGTCCTCGTCACTTCCCTAGGCAGCTAAGGTTCTAATCTTAGTAGTATAATATGGATAATTTTCCTACTTGGGGTCCCCATTTCAAATAAGCTGGGGATAAAGATTTGAAAAGGGTTACAAGTCAACAATCAAGTCACACTAAATAAAAATTTATTGTCTAAACATCCAAGCCTATTGTTAAGGGATTATTCAGCCATATAGTTTTCCTCTGCTGAAAAATTCTTCTTTGGTTGAATTTGTATATTGTTAGTAAGTAAACAGTAAATTTTGTGGTTTTGCTTCTCATAAAGAACAGTTACTTAGCTTTACAAAATTAAAAACTTCAAAAAAAAAAAACCACAACTGTATTCCCTAAGAATGCACTGTGTCTCTATTCTGGGAGACACATGTATACATTGGTAAACAAAGATCTGATTTGAAAAGATAAAATATTTACAAAATACATTGTTTTTGAGGCCAGACTGTGAATAAATTAACATTGTATACTATTGTGTAGTCACAGTATAACTGCAGTCTACATAAATTATAATACAGGTACAGCAGTTTCCTGTTTTCTGAGAGGAATACACTCCAAGGCTCCCAGTGGATGACTGAATTGTGGACAGTACCAAAGCCTACATATATATATTTTGCTTATACATACTAACCTATGATAAAATTTAACTAAAAATTAGGCAGTATGAGATTAGCAACATAACTAAAAAATAAAATATCACAAGCATAAATACTGCAAAAAGTTATGTTAATGTGGTCTTTCCCTCTCTGTTAAAACCTCTCATTCTACACAATACTTTCAGGCTGTGATTGATCATGGATAATTAAAACTGCAGATGTATATAAGCAGGGATGACTCTCTCTCTCTCTCTATATATATATATGTACACACACAATTGATTTTAAAAATTGAGACAGATTTAACTAGTACTTAAAAAATAGATATTAACAGACATTTAAATGTAATTTAGTCATATAAAAAAACATAAACCTGAAATGACAGACATAAAATGTGTCAGTGTTTACTGTTTTAGGATTTTCTAATATATTCTAATGAAATGATTTGCAGGACATTTATCTGGGAATTTAGAAAATTTGAGGCTCTGCTGACATCTACAGTATAAAAGTATACATTTTAACATGCTGTCATTTGAAGCTGCATTAGGCTACTAAATGAAGAGGAATGTTTTTCAGTATTAATAAGAGCAAAACTGAAACTTATTGTAGTAACTTGAAGGTATTCATTTAAAATAAAGATGATTAGTGATGATAAAAAATAATTGTGGTATATAATACCTCTTGTTATTTTGGGATATAGAAAATGAATAGATATGTCTTTTGGGGAAAGCTTAGTAAAGCATTTAGTTATATTCTTGCTTCCAATAAATTCTGCATTAGCCACTTTGCTTACCCTAGAAAACATGGCCGCAGAAGCAATTATCAGTGGGGATGTAGACAGAGTCACCAGGGTGAGTTTCCAGCCTTTCACCAAACCAATGGCCAGGCCGATAGAAAAAGTAGATATATTTTGAAACAACAGAGCAATCTTGTCTCCAATACCATCGTTGATTTTGTTGATGTCACTGAAACAAGTAAAACAGTTAATTAATTTATACATCATAACTGAAAACAAAACTGAAGTACGTCAATCATTCTCTTACTCAGTCATACGAGTGTTAAGTTCACCAATGTCACATCTGTCAAACCAGCTGATGTCCTGGGCCAAAATTGAATGAAAAAACTGTTTTCGAATTCTCTTGGTTTGTCGTGCTGCAGTCATAACCCAGAAAGAAATCTGTATGTAGCCAAAAACTAAGGCTGTAACACCTACTCCAACATAGTATAGGGTCAACCTGAAAAAGATTATTGAAAATGTTAGTAAGATTGAAGTAAAACTTTCCCCCTTTGTAGCCAAAAAATAAATCCTATTTCTCAGTATTTGATTGAGAGAAAATGCTAGAACCTGTTAAAAGAAAAACCTGTCATGTGAAAGAGTAAAGTACATCAAATGTGTGAATCTAGTTTCCCTAGTAAGATATCTATGCTCTATCTCTATTATTTGCATATGGTAGTATTATAAAGCACATTTATCTTTTATATCTTTTTTCATTTGAAAAGTCACATTGAAATAACTGATAGTTGTATGTGAAACTGGAGGGTAAAGATATGTTAATAATCAAAAATATTTCATAAAATGTTTAAATATACACACATATACATATATACATACATACCATTGAATTTAAAATTCAACTTAATTTTCCTTATCCTAAGGAAATACACGCAAAGATAAATCTAGATGGATGATGACTATACCACTAATAACAATACAGAAAAGTTAAAAAACATGCTACATATATAATGTTAGAAGACAATATAAGAAATGTAGACATCTCGTAAATATAAACTGGGTGTTCACATGTGTGAAATACAGCCATGAGTAAGATATATATCTTTTTTCAGAAAGAGTTTATATTTTGGTGGGAGGAGAGAGACAAGACCAAAAAGAATTTCAGGTTGTTATATGAAGGAGGTAAACAGAATGAAAGATGATAAGTAAAGGTACATTGAGAGAATTAGAGTGAATTTCCTTGAGCAAGTGATATTATAGCTGGGATCCAAAAGGTGAAATGGAGACAGCCAGAAAAACAAAAACAACAAAAAGAGGAGTATTCAGAAGAGGACAAAGAGCAAATAATAGGTTTTGAGGCAGGAAAAAGTTCAGTATGTTCCAAAAACATTTGATATATTATAGGGTTATATAGTGCACTACGTGAATTTTATTCCAAGAAAAACAAGACCAAGCATGAGATGGTCTTGTCTATTCAGCTTTTAAAAAGTCACTCTGATTTCTCTTTATAGAAAGAACAAAAGGACAAAAGTGACAATGGAGGAATACAGTTTATGTAATGCCAGAGGTGAAAAAGAGCTTGGATGAATGTAGGAGCAGCTGATATGGAGCAGCTGATATGCAAAGAACTGGATAAACTATAGACATGTCTAAGAAATACAACAAACAGAAATTACCAAAGTGTTGGATGTGAGGCAAGCAGGAAGAGTAGGAATTACATGTAAATCTACAGATTTTGACTTGAGCAACTGGATGAAGGGGATGCCACTGACAGTGTTGGTGACTTGGAGAAGAACAGATTTGCAGGAGATATAAAGTGTTTTGAATGAGAAATGAAATCTCTGCTATGCCTACTAAATATCAAATTGGAAATAAAGTTAGAATAAGTGATAATATGAAGCATGAGAGAGAGAGAAAGAGAGAGAGATCTAGGCTCCTCAAGAGGTCAATTTAAAAGGCATGGGTTTATAGGTTGTAAGTAAAACAAAGAACTAGCTGAGACAGCCCACCAAGGGAGAGAATGAATGTAGATAAAGAAAAGGACCACTACTGAGCTCAGGGAACTATTTAAGTGAAGGGGCTTTTGTTTGAAGTGAAGAGAAAGAGCCTGCAAAGAAAGTTGAGGAGGGATCAATGAGGTAGTTAGAAAGCCAGAAGAGAGAAATACCAAGGAAAACAGGAAAATACAGCCTATCCACATTATTCTCCAATTTTTGTATAAAATTTGCTTCCTTGTTACAATTTATTTGTAACACCCAAAGCACACAGTAGCAAAAAATCAAGGTTTTGGTTACCCAATATAACATGTTCCCAGCTGAGGTGAACAAGGTAATACTCTGCCTACCTTCTTAATTCAGCTCTCATACTATAAACAAATAACATTTTAATGGTCAATGTAGTGCCAGTTTTTTCAATTTTTATGCTTTTTGCTGATGGTTTCACTATTTAAAATGTCTCCTACATGTCATGTTGAAGTGCTGTCTAGATGTTCCTAAGAGTAAGAAGGCTGTGATATACCTATGGAAAAACCATGTAGAGTAACATCATTCAGGTATGAATTATATTGCCTTTGACCATGAGTTCAGTGTTAATGAATCAACAGTATATGTATATACTGTTATACACAAACTGTGTTTAAACAGAAATACACATAAAACAAGGTTTTGTATTGATTAATTGATAAAATACTGTCATCAGAGGCTTACAGGAACCTAATTCTGAATTTACTATAGAGGCAACAGTTCAGTATTTCCTAATTAAGTGTTTATGATGATTTTAATAGGACATAACCATTACAAATAACAAGAATTGATTTTTTTCCCTAAAAAAACTATTCAAGGACAATACAGGTTTAATAATGATATAGTGTTTAATATAATGCATCTTATTAAACTTTCATTTGATGATTGAGGAAAATGTTTGCAATATTGTAAGAGGAAAATGGGTAATGAAATCAAATGAGAAGAAGAAATGAAAGATTAATGACTACAAAGCATTGTTGGAAGAAATAAAAAGTGCAAATAAATGGTGAAGAAATCTATATTCAAAGATTTAAAGACTTAATGTTATTAAGATGACAACCTCCCCAAATTGATCGATATAGTCAATGCAATCCTGGTCAAAAACCCCAGTAGATTAGTTTGTAGAAAGTGACAGTTACCCTAAAATTTATGTATAAATGAAAATAGCTCAGAATAGTCAAAATAATTTTTTTAAGAGTAAAGTTGGGGACCATATACTTTCTGATTTTATTTAAGCTCTAAGACTGCAGTAATTAAGGTAGTATGGTGTTGAAATAAGGACAGATCTATTAACAAATGCAAGAGAATTTGAGATAACAGAAACTAACCTTAGCATTTATGTGTAGTTGCCTTTTATTAAAAGTGCCAAGGCCATTCAATGGAAAAAGGATAATTTTTTTATTGAATAGTATTTTATTTAATAGTATTTTTATTGAATAGTATTTTATTGAATAGTATTTTATTTAATGAGATAAATGGCTAGCCATATGTAAAAAAGCAGCTACACCCTTAACTCACAACATTCACAAGAAAGAAATAAAGATGGATCACACACTTAAGTGTAAAAGCCAAAATGTTGAAACTTCTAGAAGAAAATATTCATAATCTTACATTAGGTAGAGAATTCTTTCTAAAAATTTATATCTTGTTATTGAAGTACCATTATTTTACATCCTTGTTAGTGTTTTTACAGTATAACAATTCCCCCGTCAGGTATAGTTACCCATAAACACTCCCACCACTGAAGCAAACATAAGTCCTCCACTATAATCCATTGTGTTATCTAGCCCCCATCTCCTTGCTTTAATCCTTTCCCCTCCCTCTCTTTGGTCAGTTTTCAAAGGTTAGTTTTAAAGTTTGTCTTTGACTCTTTCATTTTTCTACATTCCCACATAAGTGACACCTTCCACTATTTATTTTCTTCTTCTGGCTTATTTCACTTAGTATAAGCCCTTTTCAGTCCCATCGATGTTGCTGAAAATGGCATGAGTTTATGTTTTTTGATTACAAAATAGTAATCTATCATGTATATAGACCCTTCTTAATTTATTCATCTGTTTTTGGGTTCTTAGGTTGCTTCCGTATCTCGCCTATAATAGTACTGTCAGGAACATCCGAGTGAAGGTTTCCTTTTGAATTAGAGTTCTTGTATTTCTTGAATAGACACCAAGAAATAAGATTGTTGGGTACTATGGCAGGTTCATTTTTAGTCTTTTGATAAACCTCCACACTGCTTTCCATAGGGGCTGGACCAGTTTACATTCCCACCAACAATGTTGAAAAATTCCTTTATCTCAATTCCCTCTGAAGAACTGGATAGTTCTGATTTTTTTGATATGGGCAATTTTCATTAGAGTGAGATGGTTTCTCTTTATGGTTTTGTTTTGCATTTCCCTAATAAGTGATGATAAACATTTTTTTCATAGCCCTGTTTGCTATCCATAAGTATTCTTTAGAGAAGTGCCTATTTCGTTTCTCTGTCCCATATTTTGACTGGATTATTGTTTTTTCTTTTTTTGGGGGGTGTTAAGTTGTATGTATTCTTTGCAGGTCTTTGAATATTAGTCCCTGTCAGATGTATGGTGTGCAAATATTTTCTCCAGTTGGATGTCTTTGCATTTTAGTTATGGTCTCTTTCACTGGAGTTCATAGAGACATCTCTGAGATTTATGTCTTGTAATCTATGTATTTTCTGGTTTCAGGTCTTACATTCAAGTATTTCATCAATTTTACGTTGATTTCTGTGATGTGTAAAATAGTGGTCTAGTTTCATTCTTTTGCATGTGGCACTCCAATTTTCCCCAAACCACTTATTAAAGAGGTTTTCCCTTTTTCAATGTATATTCTTTACCCTTTTGTTAACAAAGATTAGTTATCCATATATATGTGAGTTTATTTTAGGTTCTTAGTTCTATTCCACTGAGCTGTGTGACTGTTTTTGTTCCAGTACCATACAGTTTAATTATTATGGCTTTATATTATAGTTTGAAGCCTGGAAATGTAAAACCTCCACTTTTCCCCTTTGATACATATTGGGAGACAACTGATTTCTTTTTCTCTATATATTCTATAACCTACCACTTTGCTGAAATGGCAGTTTTAATATGGAATTTTTAGGGTTATCTAAATTAATTTTTTGGTATAAAATAAAATCCCTAAACAACTTTACTACTGATGAAAATTTTATTACACACAACTCAGTTAAAGAAAAATTTATGTAGGCAAAAGATTATATGATAATTATATTTTATATATCTGGTAAAAGCATGTTTGTTTTAATCACTAACATGAAATATTAGTAATCAGACAAATGCTTTAGTTCTTTTTCCTGAAGTATTGAATAAATCAGCATGAAAAAACATGACATTAACATTTCATTTAGACTTACATAATTGTATCTTCATCCAGTTTCTCTTGAGACTGAGTACAGTTCCGATAATTTGCTGTAAAATAGTTGTTTAAATTAAAAAAGAAGTTAATTTTCAATTTGTTATACTATTTTATAAATAGCCATCCAAATCAAATGCTTTGAGTTGTCAAGAAAATTGACTTAATGTATGCATATGCTTTAATATCATCTTTTATTTTAACTTAAAATTTGAAATAATTACAAATGGTCTCAAGAAGCACCCATGCAATAAAAAAATCCCAAGGAAAGATTAACTATGTGGCTCATGAACCCAAAGAATTATTTGGGATATTTTTTATTTTGGGCAAAGTTTGTGTAAGTAATAATAATAGAAGTATCCTTTCCTGCTCGGAAGATTCAAGAAAAGCAAGAACAGAGCTGGGCACAGTGGAGCATGCCTGTAAGCACCAGCCTATGGAGTGTGGCTGGGCATGGGGATTGCGGTTCGAGTCCTGCCCTGGGGAACGTAGCAAGACATAGTTTCAAAAAAATAGCTGGGTGTGGTGGCGCATGCCTATAACCCCAGCTACCTAGGAAGCTGAGATTGGGGATTACTTGAGTTTGTGGTACCCCGGGCAACATGAGCCTGTGGTTCCACTGGTGAAAAATAGCAAGACCTAGTGTCAAAAAAAAAAAAAGCAAGAACACTCTAGAAGGAGAACCATTGGAAATCTATCTATCTATCTATCTATCTATCTATCTATCTATCTATCTATCTATCTATCTATCTATCTATCTATCTATCTATCTATCTATCTATCTATCTATCTATCTATCTATCTATCTATCTATCTATCTATCTATCTATCTATCTATCTATCTATCTATCTATCTATCATTTATCTATCATCTATCTATTTTTAGAGATTAGGTCTCACTATGTTGCTTGAGCCTATGAACTCAAGTTATCCCTAGCTTCAGTCACCATACCTGGCAATTTTTTTGAGACTAGGTGTTGCTATGTTGTCCAGGGTAGTCTCAAACCCATGAACTCAAGTGGTTCCTAGCCTCCACCTCCCATATAACTGGGATTACAGGCATGCACCACTGCACCCAGCTCACCATTGGAAAATTTAAATGAAGATCAGTAAAATATGTTGGATACAACCAGGATGGTAAAATAATAAATTGCATTAAAAAATAAAGTAGTCCTTGGGTTACAAGTTTATTTTGTAAACTTCTCTATGTATCTTGTGCCAAAAAAAAAAAAATTACATATTAAATAGTATATCAAGGTTGTAATTTTGTCAACAATTTAATATAATATAGTGGTCAATTTCATGACTGATTTTCTTTCTCAGACTTCTATAATAAATTTGAAATGAATTGAAGACATGATGTTTCATCTCTTAGAAAATCATAGCATCACATATGATGATGTCTATGACTTTTATTTATATGCAAAAAATCATTTTCCCTTATTTCACTTCTGGAATTTTCTACTAGGAAAGACATTTTATTTATTTATTTTTTAAATTATTAATATTTATTTTTCACATTGTTGTCAGCCCTAGGGGTCTCCCACCACCCTGTCACCAGAGTGCTATAATCTTTTGTGCCCTTTCCACCCCTGACTCCTCCCCTTCTCTTGCTCTATATTTCAGTTCTGCTGACAGTTAGCTTAAAATTTTTTGTCTGTTTTAGGAAAGAAATTTTAAAGCAGATTCTTTTTAAAGAAGAATCAACAGTAGAAAATGAAAGTCAGATAAAAAGTTTTAATGAGATTTCACTAATAGAGTACAAACAATGTGTCTAAAAGTGGTATGTAGTTTCACATACACATAGCTTAATTTCATTTTGGAGATTATATTAATAGGGGTAACATCTGAAAAAAATTCAGTACTAGTACTGTATACAGTGATAACTATTATTATTTTCACCTGTAGGGGCAAATAATCTGCCTCTATTATCATCTATAAAATCAATGGTTAGAATATTGAAGACATACTCTTTAAATCTCTTTAATAAAACATTATAATGCACCAATAATATTCATGCATTTGTCTAAATCTTTATCAAACCTCTTAACATATTCACTACATTTGAAAAAACAATAAAACTAAAGAAAACTGTAAAAACCTTTAAGACAAAACAAAAGTGAAAATTCATGGCAATATCAGTTGGCTATGTACTTCCCATCCTGTCTATATAGCAGGTAAGATTATCAATAGAGTAGATCTAACAGAAGGGATATTCCCAAGCAGTCCATCTTAGGTGAATTTATCCTTCTTCCTCTTCTCCCTTTGTTTTTTTCTTTTGTTAGAGAGAGAGAGAGAACACTAGCTGGCATTCATGAATATTTGCTCAGTGAACTGGTAGTTCCATTCATTTAACAAAGACAATGACATCCTTAATTTCTGTCATTAAAATGTAATGGTGTAGTATTAGGTCATTACGGGAAAGATATAGAAGTGGAAGCACTGGATTTATTCCACTCAAACTTTATTGGGACACTTGAAAGATTAAGTTTTGGGAGGGAAATGATGTACAAATTAGTATTCAAAATCAAGTAGGGCATAGAAGAAGGTACAGCATAAAAAGTTAGATTAGTATTTATATTTATGCTGAGACTTTGATTTTAATATATGAGTCAAAATTACTACAGTGAAGAAATGATTTTTGACACCTAAAATTTTTAAAATGTAGAATGACTTTCATCTTTCTTGCCTTTTAGGTCTCTTACATTTAATTTATTAATTTTTATTGTTTACACACACACACACACACATACACGGGTGGATCTAGAAGGAATCATGCTAAGAAAGAAGCCAGAGAGAAAAAGACAAAAACCAGATGGATTCACTTATAGGTGGGATATAGTAAACAAACAGAAGGTTAGGTTAGTATTTAAAAAGATAGTACAGATTTAATGAGGTAGTTTTTCCAACTACAATAAACTGTTATACAATAAACAAAGTGTCAAAAAAAAAGTAAGCAAGGGAAGGCAAGGGAGAGAGAGAGAGAGCAAAACAGGAGAGTGAAGAGCACAAGGGACTCATGATGATCCATGTATGGTATGGTGGTGGGAGATATATGGGGACTATACCTGAGGGAAGAAATCAAATACTACACATCAATGAACAATGATGAAGAAAATGAAAAGGATTTTTTTAAATGAAAAAAGTGACAATTAGGGTATGCATCATTCACTTTAAAAAAGAGAAGTGCTTTGTAGTGTGTAATTGGTGGGGGGGGGCATGTAAAATCAGGGAATTATCAATATTTGCAATATCCACAAGATAAAGACCATGGATACTATGTTGGCACATAGAATTGCCAAACTATATACCTTGAGAATGCCATTTGGAAAACATGACCCTGAATTAGGATGCTGCAAAGTATATATACTACATGGAAGACATCTATAATTGTGGGAAATACAAACATCTTTCCCCCTACACCTAATTGTTAGATTCTCCTATCTTTATTCAGATTATTTATCTATAGTATTGGAATATTCTGCATGTTCCTTTCTGCTTCCCTGGTGCATTATGTTCTACAGTGTAATGCAGATCTATATGCTGTGAATCTGAGTATGTAAAAGAAAGATTTACTCATTCTTGGTTTCTTTTTAAATGATGTTTTACATTTAAGTGGTGCGAAATGCCTCAAGGTTTTTTTTATATTAAATCCTGATATAATCATCAGTTCTGATAGAAAAGCATTTGAATTCGTATGGATACAAGCTGTGCTGCCATGCATCTCAGATGATTTATATACCATGTCAGAGCAGTTTTAGGTTTCATGTGTTGTTTTGTATGATGTGATAGGTAAGTATTTGGAAATATGAGAACATTTTTCTGTATAAATTAATGATAATTGCTTCTTCATCATTTTATGCCACTGTGGTTTACAAAGTTTTTGTAGGAACACTCCACTTTCAGATAATGGGAAGAACCATTGTGATATATATGTATATGTGTATGTGTGCGTGTGTGTGTGTGTTCTACTAGTCCTGCTTTGAAGAATGTTGACATGTAGATTTTGGATTTTTAGTCTGTGTTAATATAGAACAAATAGCAAAGGCATATTTTATAGACATTGTTTGACAATACAATAATATAGTATGAGCTACCTGTTTTGTTTACTGCTTCTGTATCCCCAACAATTCAGAAAAGCAAATATATACTCACTTGCATTGGCTTTGACTAGGCATCCACTAATAAGGTTATCACTCATTTCTCCTAGAATCAATGACATTACAGGCAGGCAGGCTCCATTGATAAGCGATGCCAGTAATCCCAGGATCATGAGTGTGATATCCAGGCCATCAGCAAAACGAAACTGAGGAAAACAAATAAAACATAGTAACTTGATAACTACAAAAAAAATACAAGTCAACCCATTTTTTTAACCATTAAGTTAATATTATTTTACAAACTGATAAAGGGAACAATAATTTTATGAAAGTGTAAGTAGTTATACATAAAGTGAAAAAAAGTCCCAGATATTAAGAATTTTAATGTACTTTAAAGAAGTTCTTGAAAAATAAAGTAATAAAATTAGTACACAAATTGTGTGACACATGTCATGACAGATATGCCTATGAATCAGAAATAGCCTTTTTCAAGGACTGCATATCTTTGCTTATGGAAAGTTAATCATCACACTTTTCAGACTTTACAATCTTGTGCTATTCTCAGGTTTGTAAGAAGTAGACTTGAAAAGTGGTGTGAAAAAAATCATACATACTCACTTTCATGTTTATTTCTAATCAAATTGATAACCAGGCTGACATAGATAAGAGTAGCAGGAGGGGTAGACAGGGAACACATGTATAAAAATGTTCCTTAGCTTAATCCCAAAGAACTGTGCTTGTATACTTTCTGATGCAAGGCTGTACAAAATTTTTAAGTAACTATTTTTATATAAAAAAGGAATTATGAAATTCTAAATGTAACTAAAACTCATATAAAGAAATTGTTTTTGAGATTAGGTCTCACTATTTTTGCTTGTGAAACCATAGGCTCACGTTGCCCATGGTACCATAAACTCAAGCAATCCCCAGCCTCAGCTTCCCAGATAGCTAGGATGACAGGCACATGCCACCATGCCCAGCTATTTTTTGGGGGGACTAGGTCTTGCTGTGTTGCCCCAGGTGGGACTTGAACCGCGATCCCCAGACCCTGCCATGTATTAATGTACTATTGATGGAAAATAATGAACTGTAAGTACCAAATGGTAAAAGTCAATAAAAGTTCATCACCACTCAGAAAAATCCTGATAATATGCATGAATGACACTGACACAAACACACATTAATGGGTACACACACACACACACTTTTTTCCCCAAAACTGGGATGATTATACAGATATTTTTTTTCCTTATCCTTATTGTGGAACTTCAGGGTGTTTGTGTATTTTTTCCTATTAGAAATAACAATTTGATGAAATTTTTTTTTTCCCCGCGGAATCGCAGACTCATGTTGCCCGGGGTACCACAGACTCAAGCAATCCCCAGCCTCAGCGTCCCAGGTAGCTGGGATTACATGCGCAAGCCATCACGCCAGGCTGTTTCTTTGGAACTAGGTCTCGCTACAGGCCCCAGGCGGGACTCGAACAGTGATCCCTAGCCCCGGCCACTTCATAGGCTGAAGCTTACAGGCACAAGCCACCGTGCCCGGCCACAATTTGATGAATGTTTTTATTCTTCCCCCCACCCCCAAATAGATTTATGTCAGTGTTAGTTGTATGCACTACTAACAATTCCCTGCACTTTTTTAAACATATGGGCTTCGCTTACTATTTCAATAGGTCCAACAACTTGCTTTCTTACTTGGGGTGGTTTTTGTTCTTGCAACTTTCTGGAAAATAAAAGTTTAAAATGCATAGGTTACAATGTGAATTTTTTTTTTTAATTTTTAAAATTTTTTTACAATGTGAATTTAATTTGCAAAATTTTCCAATTAAAACCACACTGAAATGTCAAATTTCACCATTAGGAAGTTTATACCAACACAAAAATTGTAAGAACAAACTTAATGACATAGTACCAAGATATTTCAGTATAATCATCTGGATAGTAAGTTGTTACTGGCTTGTCTCTGTATTAGTTAGGGTAATAATGCAAGGCATTATGTAGGTATTTTTAATATAGTGTAATAACATATTCATAGTATAGAATTTATCATCTTAACTAATTTTAAGTATACAATTCAGTGATATTGGGTACACTCATATTGTGCTGCCATTACCAATACCCATCTACAATACTCTCAGTCCCTTGCAAAACTGAAATTCTATATCTATCCCATTAAATTTTATCTCCCCATTTCCTTCCACCCCCAAGCTCAGGCAACCACCAGTCTTTCTAAGTATGCACATACCACATTTTTATTTATTCATTCATCAGTCAATCAACACTTGGAATGCTTCCAGTTTCTTGCTATTGTGAATAAATGCTGCTGTCAATATGGGTATACAAATGATCTCTTCAAGTACCTAATTTCAGTTCTTTTGGGTATATAATCAAGAGTAGAATTGCTAGATCACATGCTAATTCTATTTTTAACTTCTTGAGAAACCATCATACTGTTTCCATAGCATCTCCATCATTTTGTATACTCACAAACCATTCACAAGGGTTTCAGTCTCTTTGCATCCCATTAACAGTTGTTATTTTCTGTTTTATTACTATTATAATTAAAACTGTAATCACCTAAGGGTGTGAGGTGGTGTGTTAGAATTTCTAGCCTATTGTAACAAATTGCTCAAGAGCAACTATGAGCTTTAAATGAAAGAATTTCTACATTAAACAGTGTGGTGTGAATTTTGTCCCCCTTGAATATTTAATTTCTTAGTTCCCATTTCAAGGAAGTCCAGATGAAAATTTTAAGTTTCATCCACTGAGTTCAGGAAAATCTTTCAATTAAGCATACACACACACACACACACACACACACACATAAACACACACACATAAACACACACTTCTGAAACATGAAAAGAGGACAGGGGAGGGATCAGAGTAAGTTTTATAAGACATATCGCAGGGTGGACTTCTGACTTCTCCAGCTTTATAACATTTTGTTCCATCAGCTTTGATAAATGGCAGATCATTTAATTTTGTTCCACATGAAGTTAATAATTTACTTATGTGTTGAACCTTTTTGCCCTGAGATATTTCATGGATGACAAAAAAGGGTCTTAAAATTGTAAAGCCCCCTTCACCCATTCCATCTCAAATACATATTTCAAATCTTAAGACCCAGAAAGTTCTCTCCTCTTGATAAATTTTGTTTTAGGGAATATTTGTTCTCCATTGACCTTCAGAGAAATCCTTCAAAGGAGGGTTCTGGTGGTCTTTTAGATCCTTTCTACCCTATGTTGAGAGTAGAAAAGAACAGATGGGTTGGAATGGCTGGAGCACCCTTTCTGGTTAATAGAATCCCAACATTAATGAACCAATTAATTTAGAGGGGTGTTCTCCACTTTTACAGTTTATACATTAAAATAGATTTTAAGTCATTTCCATTTTAAGTATGTAAGTTAATGGATTATTTATGTTTGTATGTAGATTACCTTGTAAAGTAGTCACAGATAGTATTTTGGGATTTTTTTTGCTAAAGTAAGCCACAAGTGAAGTATGATAGCCTGATGAAAACATGATAAAGTATATTGAAGCCTGGTAGCTCCAGAAATGCAGCCCAGGGGTCTAGAAAAACAACCTGTGACTCACTGACTCAGTTTACTGCTATGCAGCTCAGTTTCCTTTTGAATCTTCCTCATTCAATCTTCTGTGACATCAAACCATGTACTATCACCAATGGTAGCCCACTGGAATGCCAGTAAGTGTAAAGTGTATATAAATCCTTAAACACCTGTTAGGTTTACTCAGCCTTTGGATATGAATCTGCTGAGTCAGTACTGGTACTAAAAAACCTGCTTCTTGCCAGTCCTGGTGTCCTTGTTCCCTGATTGCCAGCCTCCAAAGTTGAAGCAATTGCTGGCTGTGATTACCATTCTCTGATTGCCATGACCAGGTATAGTTCTTGCTTTCCCTGATTGTCTGCTTTCACAAGAAATTCAAAGGAGGAGATATCACTCATTAGTCTGTATAAGAAGCATCTGTAGTATTGTGTATTCCCCATGATTGTGTGTGACCCAGTGAACACACTCAGTAGGTGTGTGCATGCTTAAGTGTGCACACCTCGGCATAGGAGAGAGACAAAAAAGGGGAGCAGAGAGTGCAGAGGAAGAACATAAAGATTCTTGAGGGGTTGGGGGGGGTCTCCTGCATTCCAGTGCCCCACCTGGCCCTACCCTACCTAGTGGGTCTATGTAACTGCTAGAACCAATAAAGAACCTACACAGATTGATGAGCCTGTTGCCTCCCCTACAATTAAATTGGTAAGGAGGATGGGATGGTTCAATGCAGAGAAGACACAGAGGGTGGCACAGATGGCAGGACAGTTCACAGACACTATTACACGTCCTAAAATTACCGTTAAACCACTTGGAACACTAAATTTGTTGATATTCAGCAAAATGCAAATTATATTGCTATTCTTTGGAAACAATACATTTCTGCTAATCTGCATATTTGAAATTGCAGAATACTTTTTGAATTAAGCAAAACTTACTCATTTTTCTGATAATTTTCTTGCATCTCTTCATCTCTTTCAGAATTTGCCATCTTATTTATAACTTAATTACTCTGAAATGAAATATTTACAAATATCATGACTATATGAGATTTTATTACTTAGTTCATAGAAAGCTTTTTTTCCCTAGTAGCTTCTGAAAAATCTTGCTGCTAAGTTTCACCCTAATTCCTCACTTCCCTCTCCAACTAAAATCTATATCCAGATTTTATTATTCATCTTATAACTGCTTTGAATATTCTGACCTTGGGTTAGCTAATAAAAATTCTAGAAATAGAATATGCAAAAGGAAGAAAGCTGGAATCCACGTACAATGCATGGCTTTTCAGAACAATCTGGTTTGACTATAAATGATGAAAATCTTTAGGGTATCTAGGCTTTTCTTTCTCTATAAAAAAACTGATCTGGTAGTTTTTCTTAGTCAGAAGTTTGAAGGGCAAGGTTTTCTATTTCACGAAATATAAGTAAATTAGAGCTTTACCATCTATGAATTAATAGTCATAAAAATGAATTAGAATATTTTGAAGAACTAGTCAATCATTAAAATTTACTAGGTGTAATATAGTCCTTCTTTTAAGTTTAAATAAATTTAATAAATTTCTTCTTTTAAACAAAGCATTTCATAATCTTTGTTTTAATATTGCAATTTTGTATGTACATTATCAATTCATTACAAATGTATAAAGTTTTTTTTAACTCCATCTCAATTGTTAAGCCATATATTACCTATATTGAGATGATTATAAAGAATATAGATTTTAACTCTAGAGCATAACTGCTAATTAATCAAATACTAATTAAGTACTAACATCAGAAAAGATCAATACAATTTCAAATGGTAAATTTCTACATGGAAGACTATATCCCAAAGTGGTAGTAATATTTCTAGTACCAGGAGGAAGTCATGATACAAGTAGATTGGCATATTTTTCTTTTTTCAGAAATTATGATTTTACATAGGAAGTTTTTACAATAACTATACTGACTTTACACTATTTCCAGTTACATGACATATGTAAGAAAAGTATTTAAATGCTACCAAACTTTTGAATTCTAAAATTTATAAATTCAAAAAGAAATAAAACATTTGAAACTTACCTTGATCTGTTCATTTACATCAAAATCAAAGGCAGTTTCTCTCCTCAACAAGTAACCAACTGCAATTTCATAACTATGCTTTACCAAGCTTATTTGCTAATCGTGCTGTAATATCGGGTTTCAACAATGGTGAATTTTCAGGTAAAGCACACTATGTTCTTCACGTTATGCTGCATTTGGGAAACAAGATAAGCAAAGAGAATTCTCTGTGCCAAATAAACACTCTTAAAAAATATCTGTAGCATCTATATATGCAGCTTTCTTTTATCAAGTTACATACTATTTTCTAGTTAGTTTGTTAGTAATTGAAATAACTAAAATAAATCTCTCTAGCGTTGTCAATGGCACATTTGCATAACAAATATTCTTTGAGTAATACTGTCTACAGGACATTCACTTACCTCATTGTTGATACCAGAAAACAATCACCTGCTTTTGATTTCCTTCTGTGCTTTGCTAACATCAAAGAACATGAATTATAAATTATATTCTTTGAATCATTTTGCCTTTTATTAAAGTTCCAATTAGGTTATACTTCTTTTATTTTTTCTTTCATAAATTTACTAAGAAAGGTATTGAATTTACATGATGTGTCAAATACTGGTCTTTAAAAATGTAAAGCACATTTCTGTTTCCTGAAGAAGTCAAATGCCTGATTTCCCCCTATATACTGCTGCCTCACAACTCAGTGTGAACTCAAGACCAGCAGCATTACCCACACCTGAGACCTTGTTAAAGACACAAAATTAAAAAAAAAAAAACTTTTTTGAATTGTGACAAAATAAACATAACATTTTAGACATGTTTAAGTTACAATTCATTGTTCATTAAGCACATAAACAGTATTGTGCAATCAACACCATAGAAATTTAAATCATTCCAAACTGTGCAGTGTTAAACTTACTTCCACTCTCTCTTTCCCCAAGTCCCTGCTAATCACTATTCTAATTTCTGTCTCTGTGATTTGACTATTCTAAGTATCTTGAACAAACAGAACATACAATTTATGTCCTACTGTGTCAGACTTATTTCAGTTACCACAGTGTTTTCAAGGGTCACCCATGTTACAGCATGAACCAGAATTTCAAACATTTTGAAGCCTAATACAATTCTATTGTGTATATATAATATACTTTGCTTATCCGTTTCTCTCTTGATGGACATTTAGATTGTTCTCATCTTTTGGTCATTGTGAATAATGCTGCTATGAACATTGGTGCACAAGTATCTGTTTGAGTATCTACTTTCATTTCTTTTGTATATACGCCCACAAATGGAAAATCTGGATTACAAAGCAATTATATTTACCTTTCTGAAAAAATACTAAACTGGTTTTCACAGTGGCTTTGTCAATTTATGTTCCAATCAACAATGCACAATGGTTCCAATTTTAACCATCTTCACCAACACATGTTACTTTCTGGTTTATTGATAATAGTAATTCTGATAAGTATGAAGAGGTATCTCATTGTGCTTTTCTAATTGCGTTATCCTAATTACTAGTGATATGAGCATCTTATAATGTATTTAATGACCATTTGTGTCTCATCTTTGCATAGGTGTTTATTCATGCCAGTTGCTCATTCAAAAGGAAAATTTTGTAGATGAGTTGTGGATATTTATATATATATATTCTGGATATTAAACTCTTATCAGACACAGGGTTTACAAATATTCTTTTCCAGTCTGTGGGTTGTCTTTTAGTCATTTATAGTATTTTTGATGCACAAGAGTTTTAAATTTTGAGGAAGTCATATTATCTTTTTTTTTCTTTCATTGCCCAGGATTTTTGTGTTAAAGCCAAAAATTTGCTGAACCCGATGTCATAAAGCATTTCCCTATAATTTTCACTGAGAGTTTGATGGTTTTAGCACTTACAATTAATTAGGTCATTGATCCATTTTGAATTAATTTTTATATCATGTATTATAAAGGGCTAAATTTCATTCTTTCCTGATGATTGTTAAAATGTAGAAAATAATTGAGTTTTTCAAAGATTCTACATGTCAGTGATAACATATATTTGTCTTTCTATGAGTTCTTTTAGTTAGTATAATGCCCTCACAACTCAGCCATGTTTTCAAAGGTGATATTTGCTCCCAGTTTTTGCTGAATAATACTCCAGCATGTACAATATTTTCTTTATCTATTTATTCACTGTTGGACACTTAGGTTCATTCCCTGTCTTGACTACTGTAAATAATGCTGCAGTGACAAGAGGGTACAGGTATCAGATTCTATTAATATAGTGATTTCACTATACTCTGAGAACTCTCCAGAGTATTTTCAGTGGTTGTATGGAATCACGCTTTACTTTTTATTGAAAACCGTTGACACTCAACACTGTATATGTTTAAGGTATGTAATGTGTTACTTGATACACTTATATGTTATGATAGCCTGTGCAGCTACATTTATCACACTAAAAATTATAGTATAATACTGTCGCATCTGTATTCATTATATGATACACCAGAATCATTATGGATTATTTATTAGTCATTGCAAGCCTGTACTGTTGATTACAACATCAATCTTTTCTTTCCATCTCCACTCCTTGGAAACTACCATTTTACTTTGTTTTTCATCAATTTGACTTTTTTAGATTATACCTATGTCATATCATAGGTATGTTTTTATATTTAAAATTCATTTCCAGATATAGAATTTAATTTACCCTAGAGCTATTGAATAGAATTCTCATTTTACCGTGATTTCCCAGGTGTTTTGCTTGCATATTAGGCACACTATCATGCCTAGCATAAAGTCTTGGCAAATAAAAGGCACACATTTTTTAAAATAAGATACACACTTTAGAAGAAGTTTTACATTTTATATCCTGCCAAATCTAAGAATAGATAAAGTTCTAGATGGCAATCTAGAAGGGCAATGCTAACAAGTCATTCTTATCTATTGCTTGTGCACAGTTTATAAGTATGATCAAGGGACTTCTGGCATCAGAATCTCCTGGAGTGCATGTTTATAAAAGTCAGATTCCAAAGTCTTATTATTTATGTGCTGAATGAGATTCTAAATTAATGTGGTAGAAAATCTACTTTTTTAACAAGCCAAGTGATGATTTTTTTTCTCTTATTCATTCTGGAAATATATATTTTTCCAGATATTCTTCTAAGCATTGAATACCCTAACACTCTGCTGCCAAGGAGCACTTTATACTTTATTATTGGGAGAGTCACACTTTTAGTAACAAATATACAAAAAATACAAAAAGTGAGATAGTGCTACCTAAGTTTTAGATCTGTAACTAAAATAGGGCAATGTGATGAAGAGTAAGGTAATAGCTGCACTGTCTGGTCAGGGAAAACCTCTTCTAGAGAGTAATATTTAAATATAATATGAAAGCTGATTTATAAGGAGTTTTTTCATATAAAGATCAAAAAGTATCAGCCAAGGGAATATGATGTATACATTAGAAAGAAATAGTACATTGAGATAAAGGAACAAAAGATGAAATGAAGTCATGGGACAGTGAGGTTATCATTATGTGGGAAGACAGTTATTCATGATGGTAGTCCCCTTCCCCTTTTATATCACCCAATGTTTTGAGATTAAGCTGTATGAAATGTCAGGTGTGAGACACTGGGGAGAAAATCAGGAAGTAATATCCAACAATGAGCTGATCACATGAAAACAGAACTTTAAATGTCTTAGCCTAAATGATGACTGTTAGCTAATTTTTATAGATTGCTAATTATGTAGAGATTATGATAACAATTTTTATAGAGGAAGCAAAGAAATATAAAAGTAGGAAGAAAGATTTTGTAGGTCTCTTGTTTTAAAAAAAACACTTCCTGTTTCATGGGCTAAGATGAAATTCATGACACAATCATTATAAGAAGTTGTTTTCTGAGTGACAATTTTCAAGTGTGCTTGGTAAGAATAATATGATGCATAGCTAAACTAAACTGGTTCAATGGAAAACACTTTTTTTTTTTAGCACTGGGTTTTTGATAAGATAAAGGAAGGTTTAAATTTTATGAAAGTTCCAAAAAGAATAAATTTTAAGTAGGAATATCACTAGTGAGTAGCCAGATTTCACAATTTTTTTGTTGGTTTCTGTCTTCTCCATAAAGCTAATCTTTCTAAAATTGAGGTGGGTTTTGTACTCCTCACAAGCTCCAACTGTTTTCATATACTCTCATTGTTATACTTTGACTCCTCAAATGCTCTTCCCTTCCCTCAACATGACTAGCTTTATTCAGAGTTGAGAATTTTATATAAGAACTTTCAAAATATAAATACCAAATGATCAGCTAATTCTGTTAACTTGGTAGGCAGTGAAACCTAGTTGTTTGCTTAAACAGTAGTATAAATATTGTTGTGAAGGTATTTTTCAGATGTGATTAACTTTTATCAGAATTTGAGTAAAGTGAAAATTGCTCTTCACGATTTGGTTAGGTCTCATCCAGTCAAAATCTGTAAGAAACTAAAGACCTCTGAAAAAAGGAGAGTTTTGCCTCCAGACTGCCTCTATACTTAGACATCAACTTCATGCCAGAATTTTTAACCATCTAACCTGTGCTGAAGATTTTGAACTACCAACAACAATATTCATGTGAGTCATTTCCTTAAAATCAATTTATCTAGCTATACTTATGGAGATATACAGCTACAGAAAAACCTTTCTCTGGATAACTCTAGTAGACAGGAAGATAGGAAGTTATGTGGTGAGTTGTATGTAGAGTGACTATTCTAGCATATGAAGAGAACATTATGATCTAATGTGGTTTCGCCTCACCGAGGAAAATAGCCCTAAGTCCTTGGAGGATGGTTAAAATTTCAACAAGTGAAGAAGTGTGGAGGAGGAACAAGAAGATAATTTCAGGAATGCAAAGGTGAATTTTTTCACAAAGGAATTAGATCAATCTGTTTAGAACAAACAGTTCATACAGGAATGGAGAAAGATAAAGTAGGTAAGATTGTAGAGTCACTGACCTTTATATTTTTTATGGGAACTACTGCAATTTTCTGAGTATAAGTAGTAAAGGTCATTGATATTGCATACAATTGATCTGATTCCATAAACTGAAAGGACACAGGGAAAGGCAGAAACTAAGTAGACACATTAGAGTCAAGTTTGATAGCACTAAGAAAGACATGTATGAAAGATTTTTTATATTAAGTAATATATTTATATATAAATTTCACATCTTTGTAATCCCTGGGGTTTGCCCATAGTCTTCCCTCCCTGACTATTCCCACCCTCCCCCCCCTGCCCCGATTGTGTACTTCAGTTTTGTTGTTAGCTTGTTTTGACTTTTCCTCATAACCTTTTGTTATCTTTCCTTTGTCCCTTATATTAGTGAAACCATTTGATTTCTGTCTTTTTGTTTCTGACTTGTTTCTGCTAATATGATTTCTTCTAAGTATACCCATGTTATCATAAAATCTTCAAATTTGTTGTTTCTAATTGTTGAGTAATATTCCATTATGTATATATACCACATCTTTTTCATTCAGTCATCTGTTTTGGGAGATTTGGGTTGTTTCAATGTCCTAACAATTATAAATAAATAGTGCTGCAATAAACATCCAATCATAGATGTCCTTTGTACAAGCATTGAGGTATCCTTTGGGTAGATTCCCAGAAGAACGATTGCTGGGTCAAATGGTAGTTCCATTTTCATTAGTTTGATGGTCCTCCACACAACTTTCCATAGTGATTGGACCAGTTTACATTCCCATTAACAGTGGAAGAGTGTTCCTTTCTCTTCACATCCACACCAGCACTTGTTGTTGCCCCTTTTTTTTTTTTTTTTTTTTTTATGTGGGACATTCTTACTGGTGAAAGGTGGTTTCTCATTGTGGTTTTGATTTGCATTTCCCTGATTGCTAGTAATGTTGAGCATTTTTTTCATGTGCCTGTTGGCCATTTGTGTTTCCTCTTTGGAGAAGTGTCTTTTTAGTTCTCCCCATTTTTTAACTGTTTTTTTTTCTTTGTTTTTGTTAAGTTGTGGGAGTTCTTTGTGTATTTTTGTTATCAGACCCTTACCCCTTATATGGAGGACAAAAATTTTTCCCCACTCTGCTGGGTTTCTTTTTGTTTTTTCTATTGTCTCTTTTGTTATAGAGAAGCTTTTTAGTTTGATGTAGTCCCAGCTGTTTATGTTTTCCTTCATTTTTTTTTTTACCTGCTATAGATGTGTCCAGAAGTGAATTTCTGAATTGTAACTCATGGAGGGTTTTGCTCTATGTATATTATGATTTCTTGTCTTACATCCCGTTTTTTTTTTTTTAAATCCATTTTGAGTTGGTTTTTATATAAGGTGTTAAGGAGGTTTCTTTATTCATTTTTTTGCATGTCTTGGCCCAGTTTCCCCACACCATTTATTGAAGAGGCTGTTTTTGTTCCAATGTAAATTTTTCACCCCTTTGTCAAAGATTAGTTGACTATATATGTGTGTTTTTATTTCAGGGCACTCAACTCTGTTCCATTGATCTGATTGTCTGTTTTTGTACCAGTACCAAGCTGTCTTAATTACTATGGCTTTGTAGTATAATTTGAAGTCTGGAATTGTAATACCTCCCTTCTCTCTTTTCTGGTCAGGAAGCTTTTTGATATTTGAGGTCTTTTGTTATTCCATATGAATTTCAGTAATTTTTGTTCTATCTCTTTAAAGAATGTCATTTGGATTTTTATAGGGATTGCATTGAATCTGTAGAGTGCTTTTGGTAGGATGGCCATTTTGATGATGTTAATTCTTCCAATCATGAACAGGGACTATCTTTCCATTTCCTTATGTTTTTTTCTATCTTTTTTAGCAGTGTTTTAAAGCTTTCTTTGTATAGTTCTTTTACATGTTTCGTTAGGTTTTCTCCCAGGTGTTTGATTTTTTTTTTTTGGTACAATGATAAATGGGATTTTTAAAAAAAAATTTCTTCTTGTTCTATTTGGTTTTTTGCATATAGGAAAGCATCTGACTTCTATGTGTTGATTTTGTATCTGACTTTCTTACTAAACTGGTTTATTGTTTTAAAGTAGATTTTCTGTAGATTGTTTTGGGGTTATCTATATAGAGAATCATGTCATCTGCATATAATGATAGCTTCATTTTCTCTTTTCCTATTTGTATCACTTTTATGTCTTTCTCTCACCTTATTGCCCTAACTAGAACTTCCAGTACAATGTTAAAAAATAGTGGGGAGGTATGAAAGACATTTTTAAGGGAGGGTTGAAAGGATACAGATTTAGAAGAAAAGAAAGATGGTAATAAAAAGAAAATTTTAGTAACTAAATTTCAGAAGCTGGAAACACAAGATAGAAATGGGGAAATGAGGAAACAGAATTGATTTTTGGGGAAAAGTGGAATGTTAAAAAATTGGGTTGATATTAGAGCATCTCGTTAACATGTCTGACATACAGATGGAAGTGCCATAATGAAAATTAGGTAAATTGTCAAGCTAGAGATATAACAGTCATCTGTACAGAAGGAACAATTAAAACTGAAAATAAGTTCATGTTGATAATAATATAGAGGCAAAATATTATAAAGGTAAAGAGCTTTTATGCTCATAGAAAGGGCTTTCCAATAGAACTTCCTGTAAAAATGCAGTTATTTTCTGTATTGTCCAATATGATAACCACTAAACATTTGTAATGATTGAGCACTTGCAATGTGGCTGATATGGGAAATAAATGTTTAGTTTCATATAATTTGATTGGTTTTAATCTAAATAGCCACATTGGGCTAATGGTAATATTGGAAAGCACAGTTTCTGAGTAAAATCACTTAGGCTCAAATTTTAGATTCTCCAGTTACTATACATATAACTGAACAGATGTTAAAGTTTACCATGTAGTACTAAGCAGTGCCTACAACTCAATGAAACCTGTTTTCCTCTTTTGAATTATATAATCACAGCAAATCCTCAATTGATGCCATGGATCAGTTTTTGTGAGTTGAGTTTAAGTAAAATGACTTATAATGAAACAAATTTTACCACAGACTAATTCATCTAAATAAGAGTTAATTTCCTATGGCATATTTCTGGTCACACAGTTCTAAAGAAAGACACCAAACTTCTAATGTTAAGCAATTATTTATTTATTCATTTTCCAAGCTGCTATTCCAGTTCAGAGTCATGGGTGGTTGGAATATATGCAGGTAGGACAGGGTACAAACCAATCTTGTAAAAAATGCCATTCCTTTGCAAGGCACACTTGTACTCACACATCTACAGTTAATAATATATACGTAACAATTAGGCGAACATGTGCCTCTCTGTGATATTGGAGGAAATTGGTATACCCGGTATTTGCATGTTTTTTTTTAAATTTTTTATTTATATATAAATATCATAACATTGTAATCTCAAGGATTTGCACCCCCTCCCTTCCCCCACTTTCCCTCCTGCTCAAAGTTGTGCACTTCAGTTTGGTGCTTAGCTGGTTTTGACTTTTCCTCAAGGCTTTTGTTTATTTTTTTCACTATATCCCATATATTAGTGAAACCATTTGGTTTCTGTCTTTTTCTTTATGGCTTGTTTCTGCTAATATGATTTCTTCTAAATACATCCATGTTGTTATGAAATCGTCGGATTTGTCATTTTTAATTGATGAGTAATATTCCACTGTGTATATATATATATCACATTTTTTTCATCTAGTCATCCGTTTTGGGGCATTTAGGTTGTTTCATTGACCTTGCAATTATAAATTGTGCTGCAGTAAACATCTGAGCACAGTGTCCCTTGCATGGGTTTTTTAACCCATGCAAATTCCACATAGAAAGTAGCCCTTATGGAAATTGATTTTCTTAGAATCAATTTTTTTGACAAAAAAGATGTGAACAAAATGATATTATTCCAGGACCTGCTGTACTTGATTCATTTTGTCACTTTAAAACATATGAGTTTTATTAGTTAAAATATGTCAGCGTAACATCACTATTGAAAAAAACTGAATTCAGGCTTAGGTATCAAAATGTTAAAATAGGAGCTTTCTACATTTTCCCCCCAAGGAACACTAATTTAATCACTCACAGAAAAGAGTGCCTTTGTGCAAGTTTAGGAGACCATTACAGATGTTCTAAGACACTGCTAGAGTAAAAACATTCAAGACTAAATGAATTACATGGTTAAGAAGAACAGCTTCACTTTGCTAGTTATACAGGAAGCCATTTAAGATACCCATTTGTTTCTTACCCCTGAATACAGAGCTATGAGAATGAGAGTCAGGGAATGGCTGAGAGAACAGCAGCCACAACTCAAAAGAGAACATATCAAAAGATACAAACTGTATTATATGGTATATTCCTTCAGGAAAATAGGTCAGAGCTACTAAAAATACCTTGCTGGAAATCTTCTCAATTGACCCATGGCTCAGTCCACTGTTCTGCATGTCTCATCCACTACTCCCCCTACTACCTGCCCCAGCAATCTATGTGCATCACTGACAGCCCTAGAAACAACTTTGAGGACAAACACTGGGGACATGGGCACACATGTACACCCACAACCATATATTGAGCAAGTCTCTGTGGAATTGGGAAAAAACATAAAAATAAGGAAATAAAGCATTTAGAAGCTTTCAGCATCTGCTTTGACTTTATTGGATCAAATGAAAGCATAAAATCTTAAGAATTTCCCTCTAAAAGTAAGATTAAGAATTTTTGCAGATGACAAGGTTTTATCTTGTATGTAGAAAGTCCTAATTCTACCAAAAAAAAACAAAAAAAAAACAAAAAAAAAACCTCCAGCCCATACAAGGAAGGAATAGGAGGCAGCAAGTGACCACAGTGAGTGCAATTTCCCTGGGGGGAGTGAGCAGACCAGGCCTGGAGCGGATGTGATTGCTGGTGCTTGTTCCCATGAATGCATGGAGAATAGAGGACCTTAATTCACAGATTTCCTTGCCTTGTTGGCAGGGAGTTCTTAAACCACAGGGTGCAAAGCACCTGAGTTCCTACTTACCCCTCTACTCTGCACAAACTCTGGGCCTTTGCGCAGAGTATGTAGTCAGAAACTATGAGTTGTCACAATGAACACAGCTTGTAAAATGGATATCCTGGTTGCTGGTTGCCCATGTGGAAGGTCAGGAATGTTATCTGTCTTCCCATAGTGTGCTTTTTGGGGCATCCTTTGAAGTTCCCAACTTGACATTGCTAAAGAATGCAGAACTCTTGTGGAGAAGATTTAAAACAGTAGAAAGGGTAGACAAAAAAAAACAATACATGGCAACTTGAGATCTCAAGGGGATATGACACTACAAGGAAGAATCCCATCACAAAATTTGGAAGGTCTTATCTTCCTATCAAACAGAATTTTCAGAATTACCATGATAAAGAGTTTCAAAGAAATGGAAAAAGTACATAAAAATGAATGTCATGAAAAATACAGTTAATGTGCAGAAGTTAGAAATTAAAGATTTATATAAGAAAATAAGGGAGTTGCAGGATGCAAAAAAGATCAAGAGGAGATAAAAATTTCTTCTGAATGCTGTGAAAGCACACAAGACCAAATGGAGAACTCAACTGGTGTCCTCGAAGATCATAATATTGGAAGGATCCAGGTGGAGAAATATGTTGGGAAAAAAGGAAGAAACACTTTGATACATATCCAGTTCATTAGGAAGGTCAAGATAAGAATCATGGGTATCCATAAAGGTGAACAGAGAAGTGTACAGAATTGATTCAAAGAAATGGTAGGGGGAAATATTCCCAAACCCGAGGAAAGAATTAGACATACAAGTTTATGAAGCTAAAAGAACATCTGTCTATTTAAATATAATGAGACCTGCACCAAATCACAGCCATGAAACTACCAAGAGTTTAAGACAAAGACAATAATGAAAATGGAAAGTCAAAAATAAAAATTGGTAACATAAAAAGGAAATCCCATAAGACCTTGCATCAGAGTTCCTTGAGAAAACACAATGGGTAAAAATAATGGAATGATAAATTCAAATTATTGATAATAAAAAACTGCAATCCAAGGATACTATATCCTGCAAGGATATAAGGGGGAAATAAAGGTCTTGATAGAGAAACAGAAGCTGAGGGAGCTTACCAATACCAGACAGACCACCACTACAAGAAATGTAGCTAAATCAAAAAGAAGCTGTATACACCTGAAACACACAGTGTTGTAAGCCAGTATTACCATAATTAAAAAAAAAAAGATGAAAGCTTAAAAAACAAAACAAAACAAGAAAGAACTTGAAGTCAAGGGTTCAAGATTACCCCGGGCAAAATAGTGAGACCTGGTTCTTGAAAAAGCAGCTGGATGTGGTGTAATCCCAGCTACCTGGGAGACTGAGGTTGGAGATCACTTGAGTCCATGGGATTGGAACAACCCTGGGCAACATAGAGAGATCTAGTCTCAAAAAAAAGTGATAAAGGTGGCCAGCCTGGCTACTTGGTAGATATATAAAAAGCCTTTATGTATGTGTCAGTGGACATTTCTGAGGCAGCTGAAGACTGGTGTTCATGAACAAGATATATGGATACTGATTATGGGGGTTCTCAAATATCTCAAAGAGTCATTAGTCACTTTTGAATAGCTCTACAGTAGAACAGATACTTTTATTAAGATGTAAAGGCATTGAATCATCTCTAGAAGTTTAAAATTTCTCAATTTAAATCCCATTTTTTAACAATGTGAGGAAAGACTTGCAAATTGAAAGCATGGTAATTAATTCAAATACTGTTTATTATATACACACAATTCTATATGGTGCTTCAAGGATATAGAGAAATTTTTTAAGATGCAAATGCAAGAATTTTATTAAGATATTTACAATTTTAAGCAAACAATAATCTCATCTTTATAGTCATAAATCAGCCTTCAATTTTTGTATACTTTTGTATACCTTAAATTATTAAAAATAGAACTAGCATATGATCTAGCAATTCCACTTTTGAATATAGGTAAAATGTATCTGTTTTCCCATATATATTACAGCATCGCATATAATGACTGAAATATGAAAACAACTTAAGTGTCCAATAGTGTATGAATGTATAAAGATCTGGTAAACCATATTCAATGGGGTTTTATTCTGCTGTAAGAAAGGAAATTCTGCCATTTCTGACCATATGAATAGACCTTGGGGGCACTGTGCTAAGTGAGATAAATCAAACAGAGAAAGACAAGTACTGTATAATCTCTTTAATATCTGGAATCTAAAAAGCTAAACTTGTAGTTTAGAAACAGAGTAAAATGGTTGTTTCTCTAGAGGATGGGATATGGGGAATTAAGGTGATATTGGCTGAAGGATGAAAGTTCTAGTTAGAAGATGAGTACGTTCTGAAGATTTATATACAACAGTGTAATTGTGTTGAACGATATGTCAAAGTTGCTAAAAGATTAGATATTAATGTTTCACTACAAAATGAAATTAAATTACTATGTGATGGAGGCACTAGTTAATGCTATAGCAGTCATCATACTGCAGTATATAAATATATTGTTTACCTTTAAGAACTACGTATGTATCTCAATTACATCTCATAAGCTTTATGTTTATATAAAATGTAAAGTGAGAAATATGCTTGATTTTTTTTCCCAAGGAGAATTAAGAAGAGTTTATTGCCATGAGCTCCTGGGCAAGGTCCACTGACCTTGGGGGTGGAGAGGGGGGCGTCAGTGAAGTCATGCTCACCTGCTTGACTGTTAATAGGAGAAAAGATTCTTTAAATAGACATAGGGAGGTTATTAAAAATAATTGCTACATGATTAAAATGATAGAGTACTAAAGAAAAAATGGCATATTCTTCTAATCTTTATAGAATTACTAACATTCATCACAATATTAAATAATTTTACCATTATAAGACATATTTAATTTTTAAAATACATTAGAGTCCTGAATTCTTTAAAACAAAAATCACTCAACATTCACCTTGACATAAAGTATGTGTGTGTGTATGTATGGAGGTGAAGTGGGTGTATATTTATTCACTCAAAACACCTCTAACATAATGGGCATGTAATATATTAGGACTTTTTTGGTGAAAGTCTTTGTGAGAAAATTTCTTGTAGTGACACCATGGTCTTCCTTCTGCTTTATGGCCCACAACACCAGCTAAATTCTCAGCAGACTTTGCTTGTCACATTCCCCCTGAATTCTAACCCTTGTACCTCTAAAATCCATGGGAATAGAGTGGTCAGTTTACTTTGGTTTGAGTGTCAATGAATACTTTAAAGTGATTCTTTTAAAAAATCCATCAAAAATCCTCCCACTCTGGAAGTGTTCTGCCAAGACTAACTCAAAGCCACAAAAGATTGAGGGTTGGTTCCAAATTGGAATCTGTAAGGTCTGTGTGAGTCTTTCTGTAGTTCAGTAAAAATTCCACCCTTAACAAAGACTAAAAATATTAAAAATGAAAACACAAAGTAATGTTCCGGACCCAAGAACATCAGGGTGAAACCCTGGAACACTTGCGGAGTTCCCCAAGTAAAATAAAAGAATCACAGACATTTCTGGAGGAGACAAGGTCTTGGACAGAACACTGACATGGACAGTCTGTGAACTGGTCTGGCTATATAGTCACTACATATTTACTCTGTTTCTTAATAAAGTAAGCAATTAAATGATGACTAGTCATTTGTCCATTAGCTGTAACATCACATTAGGAAAATAGTTATTGCTTTACTCTTTAAGTTAGCAATGGTAAAACTCTCTCCCATCGACTAGACATTCTGATAGTATTGAGCCTATGGTGATATATATATATATATATATATATATATATATATATATATATATATATATCATTCTAAGCATTATTATGTTATGCACTGTGAAAAATATTCAATACTTAATGGATATTATTAGCATTTCAAATGATCTTATTTGATCATTGCTCATCTTCATAAGAGACTTAGAAGAATTAAATGACATTGTCAATTAATACAACTATTAAAGTGGTGGTCAAATTTGTGCTCTAATCACATGATACTGCCTCTCTAAAATTTTGAAACCTGCTGTGAAGTTTATAGGAGCATTCTGAGGCACAACAATTCTTTGGTTTTAAATGACAAAATAAACTCCCCTTCTAGAGACTTGAAGGCTCATTTTCCCCCCAGAGACTGTGAGCAAATGCTTACTGTAGCAGACTGCCTTTGAAACTCATTTGTGAATTGAAACAGTAGCCTAAGTTAGCTACCTCACATGCACTTTGTGAAGCTATAATGGGATGAAGTATGTGAAAGGTCTCTGGAAACTAACAGTTTCTTTACAGATAGATGACAGTGATGGACTGTATTATCTCCAGTTTTTAATAACAATTCCTGCTTACTGAACCCTTATTCTTTGCTAGGTACTGATTATGTATTATGTCCAACTGCCCCACCCCTTCAATCCTCAACATGATTTTATAAGGAAGTATTGCAGTATCATTTTAAAGATAAGGAAAGTGAGATTCAATGTTTAACTTTTTTGACTTAGTGAATAAGTGGCTGATTTAGAGATTTAACCCATTTTTGTCTAGATGTAATGAGGATGTATTAGTGATGTGTCTATATCTAGAGATCTGCAGAGAGATGTGTATGCATATGTAATGTAATCAATCCTCATGGCCAGTTGTAACGGCAAACATCAGGCTCACCAATATGTGCAGGTTCATTGGTTTTGGCATTAACAGACACACCAGCCTCCTTCCCTCATAACCTGCCTCCAACCCTGCCCCCAGGAAGCTTCACACTCTTTCTCTCTGGGTTTTCTCTCTCTGGCATTCTCTTGCACTGCTCTTCTATTCTCATATATGAGCTCTCTGCACTCCTTTAACTCCTCTCTCCTAGGCCCAGGTGCACACACTTACATACGTGCACACCCATTGGTCTGCACAATTGTTGGGGAAGACACAATATCCCAGGTGCTGATCATACAGACTAATGGAGGAAAAAGCCTGACCAGAACTTACTTACTGTACAGCACGTAAATACTTAATATGTACATTATATCAGCTGAATGTTCAGAGAGAAAAACTGTTAGCAGGAGTTTTTTTTTTTTCTTGAGACTAGGTCTTGCTATTTTTGCCCGTGGACCCACAGGCTCATTTTGCCAGGAGATATTTTAGAACTCAAAAACTGACAACAATCTCACAAATAACTCAACAGTAAGTTTTTTTTTAAATTTAAAATTATAAATACATTAGTGTATTTATTTTATTTATAATTTATGTATATTTCACATCATTTTAGTGCCCGGAGGTCACCCACCATGTCCACTCCCTGACCACGCCAGCTGGTCCCCCCCTCCTGTTGTGTACTTTCATTTGGTTGTCCATATATTAGTGAAACCGTTTGGTTTCTGTCTTTTTCTTTCTGACTCATTTCTGCTAGTATGATTTCTTCTAGGTACATCCAGGTTTCCATAAGTTCATCAAATTTGTCATTTTTAATTGATGAGTAATATTGCATTGTGTATAGATACCACATCTTTTTCATACATTCGTCTGTTTTGGGACATTTGGGTTGTTTTCATGTCCTTGCAATTATAAATAGTGCTGCATCTGAGCACAGATGTCCCTATGTATAAGTATTGAGGTCTCCTCTGGGTAGATTCCCAGAGGAGCGATTGCTGGGTCAAATGGTAGTTCCATTTTCATTAGTTTGAGGGTCCTCCATACTGCTTTCCATAGTGGCTGGACCAGTTTACATTCCCACCAGCAGTGTAACAGTGTTCCTTTCTCTCCACATCCACATCAGCACTTGTTGTTGCTTGTTTTTATGATGTGGGCCATTATTATTGGTGTAAGGTGGTATCTCTTGTGGTTTTGATTTGCATTTCCCTGATTGCTAGTGACATTGAGCAATTTTTCATTTGTCTGTTGGCCATCTGTAATTCCTCTTTGGAGAAGTGTCTTTTTGGTTCTTCCCATTTTTTGAGTGGGCTTCTTGTTTTGTTTTTGTTTAGTTGTGTAAGCTCCTTGTGAATCTTTGTTATTAAACCATTATCACTTTTGTGGAGGGCAAATTTTTTTCCCATTCAGTTGGGCTTCTTTTATTTTTTCCTGTTGTCTCCTTTGCTGTACAGAAACTTTTTAGTTTAATGTAGTCCCATCTGTTTATGTTTTCCTTCATTTTTTTGCCCTCTCTGCTGAGGTTTCCAGAAAGGGATTTCTGAATTGTAATTCATGGAGGGTTTTGCCCAAGTTTTCCTCTATGTATGTTATGGTTTCAGGTCTGACATCTAAGTCTTTTATCCATTTTGAGTTGGTTTTTGTACATGATGTGAGGATGTTGTCTTGGTCCATTTTTTTTTTGCAGGTCTTAGTGCAATTTTCCAGCATAATTTATTGAATCAACAATAAATCTTTAGAAGCAGATAAAGAAGGCAGTATTTTTTTGTTTCTATTTGTTCAGTTATGGTTCTTGGTTCACCTGTCAGTATACAGCAGGCTTGATAAAAATGCAAATTCTTTAATCTCTCCTCAGACTATTGAAGAAGAACCCTGGAGAAAACTACCCATAAACTAGTATTTGAAACAGGTTTACAAGTGACTTTATTCAAATTAGAGCTTGAGATCCATTACAAAAAGTAATGTACACTTTGGTTTTATCTTTGGTTGTTTTACATACAGAATTGTTTTTTTAAGTGTCTTTTCTAAATGGAGAGAAAATAACTTCTCCATAATAATACTATTTTTATTTTCATGAGTTATAAAGACTTACAGTCATATAACTATGGGGTGCAAAATCTCCCAGGCAGTCTGAAGGCATTCATGAATGTATTTTGTCCTCCGATAGGTCATCAGTTTCATTCTCATTTAAATGTCAATTAAAGAAAAATTGGTCACAAGATTAATTTCCTCTAGGCAAGGAAACACCAGTCAGTCACATATGGGGCCACTTGCTTGTTAATAGCTCTTTCTGTAAGTAAGTTACAAGATTAAACCACTGGATGTAAATAATCAATTAGGCATGTTGTTAGAAGCAATGGTAGTCCCCTCTGAATTTCATAAAAGTTTCTGTTGTAATTTTTAATTCACAAAGGGAAAATTACTTTTTCTTAGATGATTCATAGTATTTTATTCATATCAAACAGATTGTAGAGACTGCTGTAAACCACAAATCCAACTTAATAGACTTTGATTAATACTGTTTTTCCTAAAGAATATGGAAGTAATTCATTCTAAAATAGTCTCAGTGAAGTTGAATTTTTCTCTCTTGCAGTCTTAGTTGAAAAAAAAAAGTACCTCTAAGAAACTACTGAATATTTAAAAAATATTAGCTTAATAAAGAATTAATTATAATGCAAACAGAAATCCGTTTCCTAATAATTAATAGAACGGAGGAATGTTGTAAAATATAACTAGAATTTCTTGTAACCAGGTATGGTAAGATAAACATGATGCTGGGCAATGGAGGCTTTTTCCTCCATTAGCCTGTAGAAGCAGCAGCTGCATCTACTCCAAGATTGTGCAGTTCAGTGGGTATGTGCATATGTGAGTGTATACACCTGGGTCTACGAGAGAGGTGATAAAGGGTCACAGAGAGCACAGGAGAGCATGCACACACAAGCATGAGAGAATGGCAGAGAGAGTCCAGAGGAAGAGTACAAAGATTCCTGGGGGGCTGGGGAGTTTGCCTACCTCCTAGCCTACCCCCCACCTCACCTCTGCCTCCAAGCCCTGGTCCTGGCCTACCTTGCCTGGTTTGTCTGTGTAACTGCTAAAACCAGAAAAGAACCGATGCAGAATAGTGAGCCTGATGCTTACTACTGTTGATGAGAACTGGTTACAAAACAACTGGTGACAAGAATGGGATAGTTTTAGAATACATGACTATCTTGAAAAAAGTTTATACTAATCAATCCCTAGAAATATGAGTTATGTCACTCCATACATGCTATATACAGAAGCATCAGGAGCCAAGGAATCAGGAAATCACCTGCAAGACTTTACTGGGAATTTCATGGGATAGGCAAGGTGGAGAATGTTTGAGCAGAAATGACCAGTTCAATTCATTTCAGTGAACTCTTGGGTCTAGGAGCTATTTCTACTTGGGTAGAACTTGTCCTTGGAATGATTAGGGCAAGGAGTTGGTGATTCACTCAGCATACGGTAGTCTAATAAAGAACTGTTGAAGTTATGGGTTCTGGATTGGTTGGTTTGCATATGAAAGGAACAATCCAATGTGAATTTTTTGCACTCTCCAGGAATTAGCTAACCCTGGGAATGGTGGTCCCTCCAAGGTTAACAAGGCACCAAGGTTTTAAAACACTGTGAAAATACAAAAAATAAAAACTATGATTACTGAGAGGGAAGCTTTGTGCTGTTGTTATGAAACAGGACAAGTCTGAAATTTCATATATTATACATACTTACAGCATGTGTGCATAGATGGTTCTTATATACCAAATACTCTGAGGTCATGTATTGATGTTCTATCACTTTTTAGGTTGTAAGGGCAGTTTCTGAAACAGTAAGTTCTTAGACAAAATTTAGGTTTGGAGACTCTGATTGCCTTGGTTTTCATGATCCTTGACTTAAGCAGCCATTGAATGTTAATCAGTCTGGGTGACAAAGAGAGAAGGGAGCTCTGGAGATGGGGCAGAGGTATTTAGGACACAGCAATGAGAGGAGACCACTGAAAAGCTGCCCCTAGGTAGGTGGTACTGCATATAAATACTACTTCAGTGTCAATTTGTTACTATTGACTTATCCCATTTTCTTTTGTGACTTCTGATAGATTCCTGAAAGACAGAGGGGACTTTAACAGGTATCTGGGAAGAGCTGTGATCTGATTCTTTAAAGTCAGACAGACTTTAGGAATGAATATAGGAATCCTGTTCTAACATTTCTGGTCTACAGACACATGATTTAACTTTCCTGGCACCTAGAATAACGTTGATATAATATTTTCTACTTCACAAATCTATTCTTAGGCTTCTTAGAGAATCACTTGTTAAACTAAAGTCATGATGACAGCATAAAGGAGTCCTTATTCTTGCTTTTTTTTTTGCACTCTGTGCGATATTGGTACTTTTAGCATCTTTCCCCTTAAATTTCCTACTACCCATCTCTTCCTCTAGCTGAGTAAATTTACATTATGACTTTCTTAGTAGCAAATCAGTACCTGTACTTTCTTGTTAAGTCATTCAACTCAATTTATACTGGAATTAGATACAAATGATGAAGTCTCAAATAGAAAGTTACATAAAATGTAAAAATCTTCCCTTTCTGCAAAAAAGGGAAGTGACTGTCTAGAGGTTATAGAGTACTGTTGCTAAAAAGCATTTTATAACCTAGTCTACATCAGCTTATCCTGAGGAGCTATAAAAACACAAAATGTAAAACTCCATCCCAAATCTCTGACAAAATACCCAGAGATATGAACCTCCTAAAGTTCTCTAGGTTTCTGAGATGCATGAATAGGTTTTGAGACCACAGATCAGAATTTTATTAAAATATCTTGTCAGTACTAATAGAACATTTAAAAAAATAGAGACCAGCTCTTCACATAATACCTACTGATCAGAATCCTTTATATATAATAAGACTATATATAAGATATATATTATAAGAGTTATATATAATATATTTTATGCATTATGATATATTGTATATTATAATAAGATATTTAAGAATTGCATGTAATCTTATATATTTATATATATAATTAAGAATTACATATAATTCTTATATATAGAAATAATATAACTAACAAGAATTATATAATTAATAATGTAATAATTATTATACAATAATTATATAATAAGAATATAGTAAGAATTCTGAGTTATAAGACTCCTTTATACATAATAAAATTCTATTTATATATCTATATATAGATGTAGATATATATGTATGTGTGTGCATGTTTATATATATGAATATAGTCTTATTTTGTCTTTACTGCAATCCTGAGCTTCAATGAGAGAGTTAGTACCTCCAATTTTAGAGCTTAGTTGTAGGATTTTGGTTTATAAGTGATTGTTTATGGTCACTCAATGTGGTGTAGTCCATTATTTGTTCAGAATATTTGCTGCCTTCCTTCCTATATCCTTTTCAGGAGACCCTCCCCATGAGAGTATAAGTACAGTTCAATTGAAATCAGGTTTAGCACTTTAACTTTCTTTCACAGAGGAATGCGAGTGCAAGAGGCCTGTGCCATTTCCAAGTAGAAACATTGAGTTACCTCATCAGTCAATTTAATTTTTAACTCTGTCATCTGTCTATCAAGTTCCTGTTAGCTGTTGCTATTTCAGCAACACACAACATTTCACTACAGAAGGAAGAGGACTTGGAATGAGCAGCATCCAACCTGCAGGGGTCATTAATGTGAGAACAAGAGACCTAGTTTAAGTCTTTGAAATTCTGGGATTTTTAAAACCTCTTCCCTAGCCGCTGCAAACAGAAGAATGAGAATTAGAACCCAGGTCTTCTGCTGATGTCATGCTGTTTCTATTTAGCAGAAGACACCTACATCTGTTCTAGGTGGAGAAGGGATTGTTTGCTCCCACTGCTAGGGCTGAAACTGGTGAAAGGAATGGTTTTGATATACTCATAGAAATTTAGAGTGTAGATCTCAAATTTTTTTCAACCAATAAATTCTATGGTTTTTTGATACCCCCAGTGAAAAATCATGGTTCACTGTGCAGGGAAGCAAATTTGCCACATCAGAATTTGCCTTTTTTTTTTTTTCCTGCAAAAGATTGATTTTATTTGAGTGGACTTGAAGGTTGGATGGGGGCAACTATTTTCAAAATTTTTAAAATCTTTTTTATTTTCTTAAATTGATTGGATATAAATTATATGTGATGTACAATATATAAAGTGCTGTATACCCTGAGTTTCTCCCACCAACTTGTCACCATTGAAACATCATCTTAATTTCTTGTCTCCATCTCTCCCCTGATTTTATACCTTCCCTTGCTCTATGCTTCAGTTATATTGACAGTTTGTTAGTTTTAAGTTTTACTTGTCCTTTTGTTTGTTTGCTTTCCCTATATTCCTCATACAGTGTGATCATCCAGTATTTCTCTTTTTCTTTCTGGCTTTTTTCGGCCAACATGATTCCTTCTAGGTCCATCCATGTTATCACAAATGCATCAAATTTATATTTTGATTGATACATAAATATTCCATTGTTTACATATACCACAACTTTCTGATCCATTTGTCTATTTTGGAGCATTTGGGTTGTTTCCATATTCTGGCTATTGTAAATAGTGTTGCGATAAACAACCGAGTCAGGTGTTCCTTTGAATTAGTGTTTTTGTATCATTTGTGTAGATTCCCAAAAGTGGGATTGCTGGATCAAATTGCTGGTAGTTTCATTTTCAGTTGTTTGGCGGTCCTCCACACAGTTTTGCATAGTAGCTGGACCAGTTTGCATTCAGGTGGGGGCAATTTTAAGAGAGATATTTAGATAAAAATCTCTCTCTACAATGATGGCTCATTCACTGTATTGGGAAGGCCTAAACTTATGCCTTTTCAATGGAGAAAGCTGAAATTAAATTTGCACACTTTTGCTCACTGTGTCTTTCTTGGTGAAGTTCCTAAAGACTCTTCTTTCTTTTCCCAGCTCCCTTTGTCTTAACTTATTTAAGGTGGCATCTGACAAGTTCACTCAGTTTTCTGGGGAATAGACTACCATACATAGTAATCCTTGTATGAAAAAAAGTTGATAATTCCAGATAATAGAACAAAAGATCAACTTTTAAAACAAATCCTCACTTCATTTTTGGGTTCACATAAAATTTAGATTCAGATCCTATTTTCTAAAAAAATATGTTTTTTAGTAACTGTTAAACTTGCCCTTTTATTTTTGTATTAAATGAAACTTTATTTGAAAAAAAAAATCTTACCAGATATAGTTTTTATCTACTTGAATGTAGTCATTTTACAGTAGTTAAGCTAAGAAGAAATTATTAAAAAAATTACTTTAGAACTAGCCAAGCTAACACATTGATTATAAAAGATTGTGATTTTATAAAAGATTTTATAAAAGATTATGATTGTGGCCGGGCATGGTGGTAAGCTTCAGCCTATGAAGCGGCCGGGGCTAGGGATGGCGGTTCGAGTCCCGCTTGGGACCCGTAGCGAGCCCTAGTTCCAAAAAAATAGCTGGGCGTGGTGGTGCGCGCCTGTCATCCCAACTACCTGGGACGCTGAGGCTGGGGATTGCTTGAGTCCGTGGTACCCCGGGCAACGAGAGCCTGCGGTTCCACAGGCAAAAATAGCAAGACCTAGTCTCAAAAAAAAAAAAAAAAAAAAAAAAAAAAAGTGTGATTGTGGTTCGTCTGCCCGCATGTGGGTCACACAAATCAGTACTTCATAATATTTTCATGTGATAAATTTGTTTACATTATTTATTTGTAGGCCCCTTTGCCCTCTTCCTTCACAAAACTAGGTTGTATTCACAATTTATAACTTGAGTTAAAAAGGTTCCCCCCTTTCACTTTCTATATATACATATATATAGTTATAGAAATTTCAGTCTATTTCATTTCTTCTAAATTGTTCATTACCACTCAAAATTTAAAATCTCTGGTAGATTAGAACTATTTAATTTTTAGAGATTTAGAAGTAGTGTTCCCAAATGAAATATTTTGCACTGTTAGCATCTGAAACCAAGTGAGATAACTTGTCTTGCCTTATAATTTTCAGTGTATAGATCTTTCACTTCTCTGGTTAAATTTATTCCTTAGCATTTTATTCTTATTGATGACATTAAAAATGGAGTGGTTTTTTCCCTTTATTTAAAAAATTGTATTTTTTTTTTACTAAGGTAATATAGTTTTACAACACTTTATATAATTCAGGGAAATAGATTCTAGAGATGAGGTAATTTTAGTGGTGAACAAAGTTGCACAAGCCCAAATTTAAAAGCCAAGATTGGGGTTTTTAAAATATTAAGTCGGAAACATGATGACAGTTATTCTTAGTGGAAAATAAATCTATTTATAATAAATCAAAACAAATCAACAAATAAATAAAATTCTCATCCTGGGAATTTTATTCCACATGATTCTATTTAATCCATCCTAAAGCAACTTAGTAAAATATGTCATCCTCATTGTCTGAGGTGAGTAAATTGAATCCCAGTAATGTCTGTGGTAACTAACCTGTGGCATCTAATCCCAAATCCCTCAGAAGCCAAAGTCCACAAAAGTCCTTTCCTACATGGAACCTTTCTCCCATTTGGCTTTGAAATGCATTTCTACTTTGGCTATGATATTTATCATCTCAAGTTTCTTCCTCAATTACATATTTCACTTCCAAAATAAATATTTATGCACAGCCTCTATCTTAATAGGAAACAGAGAATTAAAAACTGCAAAATTGCCACAAAAATTACTTGTGATTTTCCTACGGGAAAGGGAAGTTGTGGTTTGCAAGAAACACACGCGAGGACCTCTTAACACAGCTTGTGTGACGTTGGACCACCGGAGAGTGAGAAAGGCACCGAGAAGGCAGAGCACATAAATACGCACAATCCCTTCATAAGTATATGAGTTATTGATGGGATTAATTAGAATTTACCAAACAATCCGTACATTCTATTTATGAATACCTAGTTCAGCTATTAAAGTCAGAAGCAGCCATGCAACCTTTCAACCACTAGATGCCACCCTTGTTCACAAAATAGAATTACACGTTCTCGGGTGAAATTCCTATTCTTGGAAATAACCCTTCAACTAAGAGCTCTGAGTTAGATCAAACATATCACTCTTGACAAGGAACTTGCATTTTGGTTGAAAGAAACAAGACAAATCTATATGAACAGTTACAGAATATCCAAGTGAGTGCATACATTTGTGACAAGTTGTAAGTATAAAAGGCAGAGGAATAGATGCTGTTAGATCTCTGAATGGGGAATAAATGTAATTAGAGAGGATATGTTCTATTCATGTTCTATTCTATGTTCTATTCATCCACAGAGGTGATGTTCTAATGGATGAATAAGAGATGGGCAAGATAGGAGGAGAGTAATCATTACAAGAAGGGGGAATTATATGAGCACAGCCAGGGAGGTGGAAATAGATGAAGGTGGAAATGGATGAAGTGGAAGAAGATTCATTTGAGGAAGAGTGAGTTTGCTGTGGATGAGACAGATTGTATGAAGCCAAAAATAGAAATAAGAGTGTTGAAACTTACTCTCCTTCCTGAATTTGTCGCTAAAAGTTTGTGAGCAGAAGAATGACATGATGAAATAGGAAGATTAATTGTTTAGGTGTGGGGTCAGATACCTGCAAAGAATCATTCTTACTCCCTGGTAAATCATTATTTGAGTTTTCTTTC
>PVHY01008992.1:0-41519 GCA_004024945.1 Uropsilus gracilis
GGAGGGAGGGAGGGAGGGAGGGAGGGAGGGAGGGAGGTTGGTTAATGTCAACTCCATTTTTTTTAATGGATACTAATACCTAGAGATGTCAAATCACTTGCCCAAGGTCAGTCACCAGAAATAGCAAAGTGGGATTATTCACAGTCAAACTCTAGACTAGCATGAACTCTCTTAGTAATTAAATTTCTTCAGAACTTGTTATTTGAATATCCCTGTTTAAAATGAGAAATACAGTGGTATGTGTTATATTTATGTTGCTCACATATACCTTTATCACAAGTGAATTTCAATACAGGTTGTTGGAGTTGAAATGTTTTAAAATTTTTCTTATTAGAAAAGACTGTGTCTAGACAATTAACTCTTTTCAATTTATTTTTAGGGAGTTATTATGCCCTTTTATACTTAATAATAAAAGTCTACATTTGAGTATAGGGAATTAGGTTCAGAGAATACATAATTCAATACTTGTGGTATTGAGAATCAAACCAAGCTAAATTATGAATCAAAAACCAGAACTAACTCTATTCATTTGCATTAAAATGAACCAATCCATCTTTTTTACAAAACTGCAAAAAATGAGTTCATGAAAAAAAGGTTTCAATGTACAAATGTAAAGTAGAACAAAATCTTGGTTCTCTTAAGATTATGCAGTTAGAACTCAAAAACCAAACTATTTTAAAAGAACATTTCACTATGTTTAAATTTCTAAGAAAAAACAACCCCATGTCACAAAACTAACAGCAATAAAATATCCATGACAGATGATTTGTGTTTCCTCATGTGTGAAATGAAATGGTTGAATCTGATGTTTTCCAGTCTTCCAGGATCCAATATGTTCTTTTACCTACCAACTTATCAGACCTGGTTCTCCACTTGTTAAGTGGGGATATAACAAAATAAAGAATATTTCTCTCTGTAGGATAATCATATATTACATTAATATTATTTTTATTAATAAGGCAAAATATAGAAAACACAGCAAACTTTGAAAAACCACAAATGAAAGGAAACTGTAATAGTAGTAAAAAGATTCGTTGGACATAAGAGCTTGCACTTATTTGTTTCTGTATTTGATCACTATTTTTTAAAAATTTTTAAAAGCAAAACTAAAATGCTAGCCTACTGGGAAAACAGTTCAATGCCTTCTTCCATTTGATGTTCTTCCAAATTCTTGCTTAGGTTTTAGCAAGCCATATTGTCATATCACTCTATTATTTATTAACAGACAGTGTCTGCTTTTATAAGTGAGCTTGGTGTTAAATAATGTTCCAGAATCCTACAGAACTGAACAAACTAGAAGAAAAATGAAAAGAAACCCTCTAGGATATTTCATTTCCTTTCCAATTTCAATTATTTGAATTCATTACCTGCTCAAAATGAGCAGACTGGGTGAAACTAAGGAACCTACCTTAGCATAAAATTTTCTATATTCTTCTATCACTCTGGTAGGAGTTCTACTAATTGCTTGCTTTAGAAAAATAAAAATAAACTACCAAATACACTAAGAGAAGTTGGCAGTAGTCACAGTCACTAATAAGAAGTGGAGAATGCCTTTATATTTAAAATCTAGCAATACATTTTAGTTTGGAAACTTTTATTAAATTTAATAAGCTTTACCGTTAAGTAAACACAAATCAACAACATTTTAGACACAATTACCAAATAACATTCTAAATAAAGGAGTTTCTATTCATCCCATGATGCTATTCCAACTATTAAGAATGACTTCTAATCCCTTGTGTCCGATTTGCAGAACACAGATTTAGAACTACACAAATGACATCCTGATGTTAGAGAACTATTCAATATGCAATCTTGTAAAATGGTATTAACTATTTCTTAGATATCTGATAAAGATTTGCATCGTATCTAATTATATTGCTTTTAGCTAAACGTCAATGATAACACGAAGTTTTCTGGTTTGAAAATGTTAGTTAATTAGACAACTGCTTTATAAAATAATTTTAATATCCATTTGAGAGTTACAGCAAACAGAGATAAGGAAGTCATATGAAACAATTTTGCATACTTTTAGAAGCTACAAGAAGATACCTGGGGGTAGATACGGAAGTGGTATTACCTCTGGGCCCATCTGGCTTTTATCTGCAATCTCTGCTGAGTACCACAGACAGGGGGAGAGCAAAGGGAGTCATCTGCCTAGATGTCCCCAAGGTAACCTGTCTAAGGCCTGAAAGAAATGGGTTGGCTGGAGGCTAATGTCTCCACATTTAGTAATTTTCTCTAAACCTCATGCTTCACAAATTTCCTGAACTAGCCAAACCAAGTGTTCCTCAAAAACACAGTAACAGATCATTTCCTTACGATCAACTGGAGATGTACATCGAGGTGAGAGATGAGACTGTCCAGTCCTATGACTCAAACAATAGGTGTGTAACTTGAAAGTATCCAATGGTCTCTGAAAAATTACCTAGAAATATGTGCATCTCAGTCTTCAGGTGATGACAAACTATAATTCTGTCACCCTAGAGCACTGGATAACTTAATTATTTAAAATAGCAGAGTTTTCCATTACAAAACAAGTGGAACAAAACTTAGAAATAAAAACATAAAATTTAGCTATCTGGGGGCACATTAATCAAAATCACATCCTTCTGTCTTCTTTAAAGAAAACATATTCAACCTTAACTACCTCTAAATAAAGAGGATACAGGCAAGTAGAAGAAAAGTAGCATATGAGCTCACCTCAAGCAGTGAACCTGAAAACCTGTTCAGGGACCAAACGCTTTTGTGATCAGACTCTTAGACCATGACACAAGTCAACGCAGTGTTCTCTGTTGTCTACCTATGAACAAACACACACACACATACACACACACACACACACACACACACATGCACAGAGCAATACTTTTGTAGTTGCAACCAGTCAGTCCAGACATGCCAGAGGGATCGAGCCTCTGTTTCTTAAGAGTACACAGAGGAGGCTATTCTGCCACCTTACAGGACATGATTTTTCAAGGCTGAGATTGAGATCAGCACCGCACATGTGACTAACTGGTCACCAAAATTGTGTGCACACCACACACAGGGCAAAAGACAGCCAGTGGGCTACAAGAAGGCAGAACTGGAAAGTAGGAACAAAATGACACTCTAGTCATATTGAGTATGTGATTTCACATGGTTGAGGAGCTCTATTTTTAAATGAATATATTAAAATAGTTTTACTGCTACAACTAAAAAGTTGGAGATGATTAAAAGCTTGTAAGCTCAAGTGGTTTTAAACATCTACATATGCATAAGCAGGTTAATACAATTTTTAACTGCTTAAGGATGGGGGATTTAATTCATCACAGCAATTTTATATTTTTAACTTCTTTCAGTGCTAGTTCACAACACAACAAACACAACACAACAAACACAATAAACACAAAAAGTTACTTTTACCATACCCTCAATAAATACTGTATGGAAATTGACAAAAAGAAAGTTAGTATGACATAAAATTCTTCTCTGATTCAACAAACTTCAATTTTCATTCAAAGATTTAATATTAAAATATCCCAACATAATTACAAAGCAGTGAAAACAAATTAAAGTCAATTGTATTTTTAAGGTTTTTTTATACTTGGCTTGCTTTTACTAGCTCTAATGGAAGAAAAAATACTCTTATAATCATTAATATTATAAAGTGATCAAAACCAAATCTGGGCAAATTAGTATCGAGCAAAAGGTAATTTTAGGTCATTGGGGCAATTTCAAAGCTGCTGATTATATCTCCAAGTAAGTAGCACTTATGTTTTAGTTTCCTGCACAATTCTTATGAGATGAATAACCAGAAAGAAACATTTTAAGAGACAGGGAAAAAAAACAAGTACACATGTAGGTTGAATGAGGGAAAGCACATTTTAACATTTTAACTCAGAACTGAGAGTCCTCAGTGTCTCTTTTCATTCCTCCTCCCCTCTTCAAGACATACAGGGAAAAACCACAAATTGAGAGTATTCACCACAATATTTGAATTGAGTAACACATAAAATATTTTCTGACACTCTAAAGTATGAAAATAAGCTAAGAAAAAGATGAGGTTCCGCACAGAGGAAAAAAGTCTGTTAAAAAAACTAAATTTCCATGTGGTATATATACAAAGAGATCCTAAAAAGAAATAAAAAGGGGAGAAGAATATTGATTGAAACTGATTTCGACATGTCAATATAAACTTAATATAGTCATCTCCTTTAGATTATGCAACATTTTTTCCTCATATATGTCAATCTATAAATGTTTTTACAATAAACTATCTATACATTTTTATAAAGAAATGTTGAAACTTACAACATCTCCTTCCTAAGAAACCAAATTTAGAGAATGTAGGCGTATAGAGAGAGACAAAGTCATTACAGCATTTATAATATAAGGAAATTAAGAGAACTTACAGTGTCTTAAAGCAAATAAATGCTAAATATCTAAACATTAAGTACTACATACAGACCACTGGTAATTAAAATATAATTATTTCCAGTTGATAGATACTTAAGTCAGTATCTGAGATGAAAAGGGGCTAATCAAAAATTCTGCAACTAAAACTTTTAATTATATCTAGTGCATGAATATAGTTCAATAAATAATCAGTTTTCAAAGTATAACCAAGCAAATTAATTATATCTGCTATTAGCAGATTTATTTCATAGCGATTTTATTACTTCCTATTCTGGAGATCAACTTCTTTAGAAATAATCTCATATATCACTGCCTTATATTGACACCTACTGGAAAGTATTGGAATTGTATATTTTTCATTTTATTCTCTGGGCAGTTACTAATTCTACATCTGAGAAAAGAAATGTGGAACACAACTACAAATAATGCAATTTTTAATTTTCTGGAATACAAAGTAACATTTATTCTAACCATTTCAATTTTTTAAAGTTTCTTACGTAAATTACAAATCTCAGTAAGTCTGTTCAAATGATATTCTAATAAATATTAACATATGAACGGGTTTTGCAAACTGGAACTTCTTTGGCATATAATTACAAAACTAATTAAGCAACGTTCTTCAGCATTTGAATTTCTGTTTCGTACATCTAAATTAATATGTTGGTCACATGACAAGAAAAATACCTGTGTGTGAAAATATGCATTTAAATAGATCAGAAAAATAACCAACTCAAATAAAAAAGAATTCTTGTAAATTATACTTGTATTTACAAAGAAAAAATAGCATGTATGAGTGAACGAGTGTTTTCCTTACCTATTATCAAAACTGCCTGTTCGTGAAATATGCAAATGTTTCACCAGAATAAATTTATTCTTTAAAATGGGTCAAAATTCAATACATTGAAATCAATATATTGAAATAATCACTAATTTTTATATTTGACTACATGATAAAGTTGTATTGTTTTCATTTTATCAAAATTAAGACACTTCAAATATTTCTGTAGAGAATGCCCACTATCTTAACTGCTTTCTAATAAACAAAAGTTTCCAGATGTACTTTGAACTGTACGAAACTGTAAGAAAACCAAAATATAATGAGAAAGTTAATAGAACACTGTTTTTCCTCCCCCCCATAATCTGTTGCTAAAGAATATAAAGAGCATAGGTGCTTGAACATGTCATATTTTCTATCATTACTAGAATAATGTTGCTCTAAAGACAGTGACTCCAATTACAAATGAGTCTAGACAGCTAACAAGACAAGAAGATCCATCTTTGGGAATGGTACTAAGAATATGATATAAAGAGGAGTATGGTGCTGTGGTGCTGTAGAAATTGTTTGAACATTTCTGTTGTAATTCTTTCTTTCCTTTTATGTGCAATCACTCCAATTTTTGACAGAAGTAATGAGATAGTGTGAACAGAGTTTAAATAAACAAAACTATCATCCAATATATAATAATTAATTTTCTAAAAAAAATTGTAGGAACTCACTCAATGGTTTAGGTTTAGAATGACGTAGTATTTGATATTTACAACTGTCAAACAAGTTGTCTCCTAAACGTGCACTTAATCCACTTGCCCAAAGAAAATTAAGCTGTTCAGGTTTAACATATATAAAAACACTCAGGAATATTAAGGGGCATTTTATGATGAGATTAAGTCTAGCAGTTTCCAGAATGTGCTTTAATTTTTTAAATTACCTGTGAAGAAATGGGCAGTTTTTAAGTAATCTACTCAAAGGTATTTCAACTCTCTTTAAAATTTACTGAAATTTACATAAAGTAATGTATCACTCATTAAGACAACACCAGAAAGTATTACTGAGGTAACAGGTCTTAATGAATGTAGTTTTGCTGTATTTTTTCCAGTTCACTAGCCCTTCTCAAAAGACAAGATTCTGTCAAATACCAAATAAAAATATGCACTAACACAGCACTTGCTTCAGATTTTTAAACAAAACTGCATTAAGCAATTCACTGTAGAAGCTTTTACAATCAGTCACTAAGAAAAGGAATCTTTCCTTAATAAGAAGGCTGAAAATTTAGTTTTCAGAACCTGAGAAACAGTAGATTGTCAGACACCCAAGATTCTTATTTTCAATCACTCAGTTACCTTACAGAGCTTCTGATACCGAGGAGAAGAAACTGCCATCCTTTGTAAACGATGCAACAAAACCACAACTTTCTGCAGAGATGTTCTCACCACAGCCATCATTTTAAGTTTACCACACTTCTGGAGACACCTCAGAATTTGCATTATAAATGAAGAGCAATGATCATTTCCTCCCGGTCACTGGACAATGATTTGCCAGTTCTCTGAGCATGCTCGTTCCCAGGAAAGCATTTGAAAGATACAGGGGCTTAGGTGAGGGGGGAAGGAAGCTGGGATTGCTTCAACTTCTCAATTAAAAAAAAAAAACATACAAACGTCACACAGAAAGCCCAGAGCAGATGCTCAGAGCCAGTCCTTGCTCAGCCCGGCATGGTCAGAAAATGAAGCAAGTTGTTGAGCAGTCAAATGCTGCCTGCTGCTGGAGAGTGCGCTCAGTAGCCAAAAAAAAAAAAAAAAACGATATTAAGTGAAACATTAAAGCTGCAGATACAAAGCAGACATCCCCTGGGAACAGAGATTCAACACATCACCACAGTGTAAGCCTTGTAGCCGGTTTATATTAAGAGATCGAGTGTCATTCACTCTCTTGCTCTAAAGAAGGATGTACTCACTATCGGATGAAAAGGCAGCTCTGCTCTGGCTCTGTGAGCTGAGTGAAGGGAACCTGTGATAAATCTCTACCAGAGCAGAAGGGTCGCTGACTCTGATGATATCAGCCCATATATTAACTGCTGATAAATCACCTCCGGACAGCTCTCAGAACAAGATCTTCTAAAACAAAACAGCACAACACAAAACAAAAACACCTGCAGGGGATGCAGGATTTTACCTAAGATAGCCTAAAAGCAGAGTCCTCCCAGAGCCCCCAGATGTCTGCCTGGGAGAAAAGTCATTAGAAATCGAATTTCTAATGTGAGGTTGAGACTACTCTAATTAAACAGCAAAGTTAATAAAAAAATTTAAAAAAGGTCTGTAATTGACTGCAGAACATCCCAAATTACCACATTTCCCCTTAGCATCTTCATGAGCTCATTTTATTTGCCATAAAGCTGTTTTAATTTTATGAGTAAGAAACATAAGACATAATTATATCTTATAAAAAGCTACAGAATTTTGGGTTTATAAGGACGGGCACATATTTGAGATGCATTTTCCACTGCAACTTGACTATCATTATAAATATCAATTGGGGGGTAAAAGTTCTGTTAGGAAATGAGCAAAATAATCCAGAATGATTCAATGACTGGGTCAAAGGGCACAGCCAGAAAAAGAACCCCAGAAGCCCTCATGATGAGTATCCTGAACAAACCCATAGGCAGAGGCCACTGCATTTCACCTTGGTCTGCAACTCCCAGGATTCATTTTCTTAATGTGCTATTTTAGCGTATTTGTTTCATCTTTTACTTCATCTGCTTCCTTGGTTCTTCATTCTAGCAAGAGTGAGAGTCCCAGATTCTGTCTTACCGAGTTGTGTTTACCTCAGTGTTTTTGTAGATTCTGCTTGTAATTTTTTTCCCTGCAGTTTTCTACTAAGAACCTATACTTCTTCCTTCTGAATAGGCTAACAATATCCAAACATCTACAAAGTGGCAAAATAAAGGAAGAGGTAGCTACTGATATAAATAAGACTATTATTAGCAGAAGACTAGTGTAGGCAAATATGTAGAAACAGATAGTAAATTGGTGGCTGTTGAAGAAGGGAGGATCAGAGAGCTAGCAGTGGGCAGCTAATATCTTACGATTAGTAAAGAGTTTTCTTTAGAAATGATGAAATATTCTAACTTGATTGTAGTGATGGTTGCACAACTACACACTAAAAATTTGTACTAAATATGCTAAAATATTTTAACTGTACACTTTAAATGTATAAAGTATATGATATATAAATTACATGTGAAAAAAGCTGCTACCAAAATAATATATATGCTGCCTATAGGGGGAAGATCTGATACAAGCTGAACAACTACAGTCTGTACCTATGCACCAAGAGATCAACAATCAGGCTGAAAGAGTATACAGGAGATGAAAAGCAAAAATCCCCCAAAAGCATATTGTTAGAAAGCAAAACAGCCATCCACAAACCACCCTACTAAAGCTGAGGGACAGCAGGATTTTATCCAGAAGGAATGAGCACATCTCCATTCATTGATAGCACAAAAATGCAAAATGCAAAGCTTACATTTTAAAATAAAATTTAAATGATAATATTCTAGAATAAAGGATTTAACAGAAAAAGTGACCAGGAAGACAGTAATAGTCTTTCATTCAAAAACTGGGAGAACATTTCTTTACCCAGTTCTTGCACCTGAATAGACAGACCTGTAGCAGGCATTGTTCTCCAGGATGCTGATATGCAAATGTCTCCTTTCAACATGGCCATATGGACTGCACCATCACGCCACCCCCTACTGACCTACAGCCCTGCCCAGCATGTCTTTTCTACATTCACAATCTCCAGCTCTAATACCAACTGGCAACCCCAGTCTCTTTCTCTTCCCTCCCCCTTAGTCTACCCATTCCCAGCCTTAGCTCCACTCCCTTGCTGTTGCCTTATTTCTGGTCATTATCACCTCTGCCCACATGAGTACTGAATATCATCTGACTGAATGCTGTGCTGGGAAACCTGCCCCATTCATACTCATTCCTCATACTGTAATCATCATAATCTTATCATAATAATCTTAAAAACAAATTCCATTGCATCACTCTTGCTTTATAAAGATTTCTCCCCATTTCCAACAGTTTAAAGTATGAACAACACCCTAATTCATGCCAGCCCCTCTATGATCTGAACTGCAAAGCTCTCCAGGACTTTCTCTCTCCAAAGGGCATGATTATCTCTTGCCATCATTCACTGATCAAGGAGAAATGTGACTTGGTTTGTAGCCAGACAATAAGGCATAAATACACAAATCTAAGTGATCACCTACTACAGAAATGACATGTATCATAGTATACTCCAGGAAATTAATCTTCACTTTCCATTGTGCTTCCAAACTTTCCTTTTACCCAAACTCACCTTAAACTGAATACAGAATTAATTTCTTCATCTTCAGAAGTTCTCCAATGGTCCTGTACCCTCTTACCATAAGACATGGAGCAGAGACACTAGCAAATGGTCACTGAACTCAGTCCTTGCACACCCCCTCCCATAAGGGGCACACATGTGCCTGCCCCTTACTTCATCTTTCACTGTGCACGTAAACTGTCACAAAGAAATCTATTTCTGCATATCTATTTTCTTCAACAAACATCTTTTCATTTCCAAACATTTTCATTCATAGGCAGGGAGAGCTGTCACTACAACAGTCCCTAGGAAAATTAAAGTTCTCTCCCCTCAGAAAGACTCAGTTAAAGGTACTATGTTTCCATCAATAATCATCATAGTTGATTGACTTCATTGTGTCAAAAACGGAATTCTTTTAGATACATGGAGTGAATGTTTTAGAAGCCCATTTAATAAAGGAGCAAGGCAGTGAAAAATCATGCAAATCATGTGAAACATTCTAAACATAAGAACACGTGTGTTTATATTGAGGGAATCCAATGAGCTCTTAAAAAGTGCCCTTTTAGCTGTTTCTTATGAGCCAAAACAGACAATTTTTTTAACAACATTAAATATTTTTGAGAAGCCAATGCCATAATTCAGCATTTTCATCCGCAACCTTTCTTAATGCTGGTGGCAGGAAGACAAGTGATCCTCTGCTTAGTTATCTTTATCTAGAAATATTTTAAACATCTTTGCATGTACTTCTTCCACCACTTGAATATTCATTAATGAGAAACATTTGCTTATGGGAAGGCTCTAGCCCAAGATAAAATGTGCTGCAAGGCATTATTAAAGTTCAAGACAAGTCTGTTCTGCACTATCATACATCTCCAAGTCCATTTCAAGTCTCCTTTGCTCACTGGCCACAAACCAGTACCTACTGAAGTGCACAGTCCAGATATTTGTGGTACTGTCACCACTGCATAGATTAATTATCCACGAGCACTGAGGTCAGCTTATAATTGGGTAAGTCTTAAGCTTTACCTCCACTTAGAGGCTGCTTAATCAACCCCTAAAATTGAGATGATAGCTAAATATTTTATCAATTAACATTTCTGGTGACCTCATGAGATTTGAGAGGGTGAGACAAAAGGAAAGAGCTAACTTCAGTATTTTTCTGATCATTCCTATTAGTAAGTCACAGTGCATAAGGCAAAGAACAAGAAATAAATACTCTCATAAGTAAACATTGATTTTGGCTCAATAAATCTTAAGAAATTAACCAAGACATCCAATAGTTTTCATGCTGGGAGCAAGTTATATATAACTTTGAAATTATTCCTATATTTTTTTTATCAAATTGTTTTCAAATTTAGAGAAATATTTGTCAAAATAGGAAGTTCCAAGAAGGTTCTATATTTTCTTTACAAAATATTTTTTTCGATATTTCAAGGGGGAAAGGTCCAAAGATTCAAAAAAGGTCAACTGGCTGAATGTCATAATGAAGTTAACCACTAAGGAGAGTGGCAGCACTTAGAATTACATAAAATTTGCAATCTATACAATATATGGAATAACATGAGCTGTACCTTTGAAAAACTACATGAGCAACTGAGAGAGAAGACATCTCTCACATGACAATGGAGCTCTTGCTCACAAGGGCACCAAAACCATTCAAATGTATCAGTATGACACAGAGGAAAGTAACCAGGTGGAAAACTACAAGGAGACAAGGAGATCTCGCCAATGAAAAAGGTTTTCAACCAAATTCTAAGTTATGGCTAGCAAGAATAGATCATGCACATGCACATACACATACACATACACACACACACACAAAGAAGTTCAAGACCCTGAAGCAATTGAAAAAAAGATTCAAACATGCTTCATAAGATTCTTCATGCAATTTTTAAAGAATAATTTGGTATTTTACATTTTGTGTAAAAGTAAACCTTGAAACTCGGATTGCATATACAATCACAGCTATGAAGTTAAAGGCATATATATTACACCTTCAACCTTAGTGCTCTGAGTTGTAAGCTAAGCCATAGAACCTTTGTAGCTTTTAAACTAAGTATTTATAATAAATGGAGAAAGAAACAACTTAATATCAAGAGGAAATACTGCTATAATAGTGTTTAAAATGACAGGAAACAGTAGCTACTGAGCCTGTAAGTCTAAATAAACTACTGTTATTTTCTTAAAACAAAGTGTTTTCCTTCTCGTAAGTAGAAGTATTTTATTGATATTATTTCCCAAAACCAATTATTCATAGCAAGCATGGATTTCAAGTGTATTTTCTGGCACTTGCCTGCATCTGCTGGGTGAGCTCCCTGGCCAAGGTGGAGTCTTGAAGAGCATTCTCCCGCTGAGAGGCATCTGCTAGCACGTTGACAGTGGCTTCGGCTTCTTGTATCCACTTTAGGAAGTTCTCCAGATCCCTGCGAGAGGCCTGCACCATCCTCAGCTCAGCCTCCAGGGCACTCTGTCTGTCAGCAATGCTGTAAGAACAACATGACAGGCGTGTCCATTATTCACTGAGATGGTCCACATCGCACACACCCTGCAGAAAAAATTAGCAGATGGTCCCAAAGGAACCATTACCCATTCAAGCACCTAACACAACTGAGAGGTTTATTTATATATGTGCCTTGAATGATCCCTAATGGAGAAGTCAAGTGAATGTGAGGCGAGGGAAAGGAAGAGACACATGGATGTAAATAAAATCATGTCCATACCCTAAAGCAGTCGTGGTTGCATTTTACAACTTATAATTGTATGGTGTAAGTCCCTGTATGTTATTTCAATAACAGTGTAATGACTGACACTCAAAACACATCAACAAAGATTTGTACAAGGAAGGATTGAATGAATTCGAAACAAAAGTAAAATCTGAAGAAATACATAAGATAAAAATAATTTGAAGGGCCCATTTTATGTATTTTTTTATTTTAAGCAATTCAGGCTACTTCAGGATCCCGTGGACTCAAACAATGCCCAACCTCAGCTTCCCAGGTAGCTGGGATTACAGGCCTCTGCCATCACACCCGGCTGCTTTTTTGAGAACCAGGTCTTGCTATGTTGCCCAGGGTAGTCTTGAACTTGCGAACGCAAGTGATCCCTGTCTTCTTGCCTCCCAGCACTTGGATTATTGGTACATTGGTTCTTTATGCTGATTTAATAATATGCATGGAAAACACTACATAATCAAGTTTATTTAAGTCCTTCATTAAATCTACATCAAAATTAGAGCAGACTACACTGAAGATGCATAATTTAATAGATACACCAGCTTAAAATTCACCTTCAAAATTTGATGTACCTTAAAACTCCTAAATAAGAAAACTTATTTTAAAACATGGGATGCCAATAATTTAACTTCTGGATATTTAAACACCAGAAAACTGAAAGTTAAGCTTATACAAAATCTTTTCTAATCTTTTCTAATCATTATTTAAATAGCCAAAAAGTAAAATCAACCCAAATGTCCATCAGTTGAGAGAAGAACTGTTAAAAAAAAAAAGAGCATACTAACAAGCGAAATATTATTTGGCCTCTAAGAAGGAATGGAGAATTGATTGATATCACATGGATGAACCTTGGAAACATTTCATTAAGTGAAAGAAGCCAGACACAAAAGGGCACATGTTATGTGATCCCATTTAAAAGACATATCCAATGTAAATTCACAAGGTAAGTAGATTAGGCATTGCCCAGAATCTAGGACTGGATTCGACGGCAATAAAGACCGGCTGCTAATTGGAAATAGGCTAACACTGGAGATGATAAAAAGTTCTGAAATTAGAAGTTTGGCAAGAGTTGTGCAACATGTTAGATGAAAAATCACCATGCTAAGTTGTACATGTGAAAAGCTAATTTTTATAGCATAGGAACTATATCCTAATTTTAAAAATCAGCATGTATTGTATTATCTCCTTTATGTTTCTTTTTCTGTCCATTCACCCATTCATCTCATCATCATCCACCCACCTGTCTTCTATCTGTATATATAAATAAAAGAGAAATAGTTGATATGCTAATATTAAAAGATTTATATCTTGACACTAAGATTTAAGGTAGTTTCTTTCCCTATTTGCATTTTTCTAGATGTTTTTAAATTTATAGAGATCACTTTATATACTAATATATTCTTTAAAATGGGTAAAAGATTTAAATAAGCATAGCATAGAAAATATATAGATAGAAAATAAGCACATGTAAAGATGTTTAGTATCATTAATCATCAAAGAAATATAAATTTAAACTACACTCTTATATCAATACAAATTAGAATAACTTTAAGAAAATGACTATGCCAAGGACTGTTGAGACTACTAATTGCAGCTCTCATGCATTGCAAATAAGAATCCAGAATGGTGCAGCCATTTTGAAAAACATTTTGTCTTTTTTTTATAAAGGTAACCATGCACTTAATGTAGAAATGAGCATTAACCAAGATAACTAAAAACATTTCACATAAAAACATTTATGCGAAATGCATAGGTAAATGTCTAGAACATCTTAATGTATAACCAGAAATGAGTACTCACTCAATGGTGAGCAACTGATAAACAGATAAACAGAACAGTGGTCCATGCACATAATGGAATACCACTTAGTAATAAATATAAATTTATTTTAAAATTTATAAAATAATTCACAATATATAAATTTATAAAATATATAAACATATTTATAAAATATAAAGTTACTGACTCATACAATAACCTGGACAAAATATCCAATGCATTCTGAGAGAAGTAAGATACAAAAGCTACACACCGCAATTCCATTTACTATAGTCTGAGATATCATTGACCGCATCTTGGTGTTTACTTACTAAAAATCCAGGAAAAGTAGTTGACTGCTTATAGAAAAAACCAAATTGCTTGCCTGAAACTCAAAGTCCTCCATTATCTACCACTAACTTTCTTTCCCAGTTTTACCTCCTCATTCTCTCCAAATACCCTGCTCTTGTTAAAGTAGTATGGTCCTTTTATTCCTAGAATACTAAATATTCTCAGCATCATGACCACATAAAAAGTTTATACCCCACCTTGTCTAATGTTCAAAATCTTACTTGTCTTAACGGGTTAAGTTCTACCTCCTAAAGAACATCCCAATCCAATTAGCTTTTCTTGCTCTGAATCATGAGAGGTCAGTACTTCTCTTTACACAGAAATTAATCAGATGCATCCTAGAAAAACCCTTGGGTTTTGATCGTTAAGATTTCTTGTCTGTCCACCTATTCTTTAAAAACACTGCAAGCAGAAGTGTTCTTTTGTGTCTCTATATTTCTGAGTTCTTATTATTATATTATAATAAGTATTTATAAAGCATGACAAAATACAATAGACTTTATAATTATCTCCTAATCACCATTTTTCCGGATGCTATGAGAGATGTCATATGCACAACTTAGCTTGTACGCTAAGAAAGAAGTGATGAGAAGCACATCAATGAGAGAACTACCAGAAGCAGAGTAAATGGGTTCTCATGCCAGTAAGCAAAGGAGAGCTCAGAAAATACACTCACAGTCCCAAACAACCACTTCATTCTAATTGCCATGTTTTCAAGTCTTAACTTGACAAAACTACTAAAGGACACACTCTGTTGAAAGAAGCAAATAACCCAAGAAAAAAATCAAAACAAAAGCATGATATCCAGTAGCTAGGAAGAAAGTACAGAAAAATACCCATGACAATAGTTATGCTGCAGACCTGGAAACAGATGCATGAAAAAGTATTAGAAATGACGAACTGCTTAAAGTGATTTGACTTTATAGGGAATTACATGGTCAGGTTATCAAAAAAGGTAGGACAAATTAGTAATAGGTGCAAAGAAACCTAAACATATTAAAATAAGACAATTATCAATTTTGGGTAAAACAAAACTATAGTAAATCAGCGCTTTGCTCTAAGCAATGGTTAAGCAGGCATAAGAATGACATTATATATTGGCATATCTGAAAACTCAATGACAACAAGGTGCAGTCATGTGGAAAATAGCACGATGCTCCTAAATATATATATATATATGTAACATTATTCAGCAATTTCATTTGTAGATTATATACAAAATAATTGAAAACAGGGTCTCAAAGAGACCCTGTGCACCCCAGTTCATAGGAGTATTATCCACAGTAGCTGAAATATGACAGCAACAAGCAGTGTCCATATATATAAACAGATTCATAAAATGTGGTATACAGATACAATGAAATATTATTCAGCCTTTAAAAGGAAGTCACAAAAAGACAAACACTGTATGTTTTCACTTATATGAGGATGTAGAGTAGTCAAAATCATAAAGATAGAAATTATAATGATATATATTATGTTACGTTATATCTCATACCAGAGAGTGGTAGTTGGGGAAAACTCTTTAGTGGGTAGAGTTACAGTTCAGCAAGATAAAAAGAGTTATTGGGATGAATGATGGATATAAATGCATAAAAATGCACATCTTTCAAGACAACTGAATTTACATTTAAAAATGGTTAAAAAGATAAATTCTATATTTTGTGCATTTTACTACCCCCCAAAAAGTGGGGAAAATATGAGATGAAAAAGGGAAGCAAAATAGTGGCATTATCAGGCTACATATTTTTTACAAAGGTAACCATGTACTTAATGCAGAATTGAGTAATGTACCAGAACAGGATTTGACTAAATGAAGTCTAGCACTGATTTGATATAATGCTATACTCAGTTTATTTAGAATATGCAAATGTACAAATAGCATCAGAAGCTAAAAGAAAGTAGTATCTTTTAGAGCAGAGAATTGTGGTCAGTAGTGAGAGAATCACTGTGGTTTGTTAGAAACCTGTCAGAATTTTCCTAATTTTTGGTAATCAAATGCATTTTTTTGTTGTTGTTACCCAGCAACATTTGGGTCATAGTTGGTGGTTTTATCTCTCACCTTACTCTGGCCATATTTCAAATACTGAACGATTAACAGGGAAAAAAAAATTTGAGAATACCAAACAAGATTAAAATAAGCAACCAGTATTAAGACTGTGCCAAAATGGCCTTAGGAAGCCAAAACTTAACAGGCACAACATAAGCAGTTAATCAACTATAAACAGACAATTCTTATTTAAGAACACATAAATTCAGTAATTATGAAAATTACTAAAGTCAAAAATTTACATTTTATGTAAGCAGAATGCATTACTTTTTATAAATATTCACATGTACATACTAAGCTATGTGGTGTACAGCTAGTGCAAATTAGCAGTACTCAACCATAGGAATGCCCATAATAGTGAAAAGGACTCAAGTACCTAAAGACCCAATGAGTGAAATCAAAGGATTCCCTACACAAGATGCACATTTACAGACCCAACAATCTAGCAAAGGAGGTAGCAAAGCCAAAGTGATGCTGCCAAGAAAAAGCCAAGAGGATAGTGAGCGCTTGGCTTTCAACAGCCTTCCTTCAGATGGTAAAACCAGCAGCACGTAGTGATAGAGGGACACTCGGAATCCTCAAACAAAGCTTTTCATCGTAAAACTACCCCATTATATGCTGATTATTGGTAGGAGAAGAAATCCTGAATTACAAATATTCACGAGAAACTCTCACAAAAGAACTTTTTGATGATGTTAAGAGATGTTTATTTCATTGTTCAGGGAAGTGTTTTGGATGAAAGCTAATGAGGTTCACACTGACTTGGGCACCTATCCATCTCCTTGAGTCTCTTTTCCATCATTTCTGAACTCTACTTGACACACAAGGTTTCCTGTGGTCTCAGTCTTGTTTATTCCCCAAGAACTATCTCACCACTCCAAAACTCATGTTTTATTTATGCATAAAAAGTGAACCAATTAGTAATCGTCTAAATGATCAGTGTTTCTGTTCCATTCAGAAATTTAGTTTTTTCTTCCTTTTACCTAAAATGTCATTTTAGGATAGCCATCCCTTCCCACCTGATTAATTTGTATTTGCCCTCCAGAACTTGATGCAGATACTGTTCAAACCTATGACACCTCATTCCAAAGTATTCCATGATTTCCTTACAATGCCTATTGGCAAGTCATTATTGCTGTAATAAATCTCTAACTTGATATGGCAAAGCAACACAAACTGATCCTCCTACAGTACTGTTGATTACTTTCTGACAGCTGTCACTGGATTAAAATCCAGTTGTTTGCAGGCCTGCATTCCCTTCTGGTGCTTACAGGAGTGAATCCCTTTCTTTGTTTTTGATTCTTCAGGGCATTTACATTCCTTGGCTTGTGGCCCCACCCTCTATCTTCAAAGCCAGAAATACTGGGTTGATCCTCTTGTCATATCTCTTTGATCCAGTTTCCTGGCTTACCTCTCTATTTTTATAAAAATTCATGTGATGAAACTGAGCCTACTCAGCTAACTTAAGAGAGTCTCCCCATCCTTGGGACATACCACAGTGCATCTCTGATTATGTTAAAAGTAACATTTTCTGACTCAAAATTTGATTTGTGAATATCAGCGTACTTGCTTCTCCTAGAGTCCTCACATAGTCACAAATCATTGAGAACTTACTTAGTAAGTAAATATAAAAATAGCAACAACATCTCCCTTTAGCAATATTTTAAGGAGAAAATGAGTCATAAACATATAACTATATAAAAACATAGCAAACGCTCATTAATTTTTTTTTCCTAACCCCAAACATGAATTTGTTAAAATCCTGAATAAATGTGCCATTTAATAACAAGCGCTCTGGGGATTATTTTTTAACTCACATACACTTGGTATATTTTTTATAAAGAGTTAATCAACTACACTAAATAATGACCATACTAAAAATTAAATTCTATTTATAGAAGTAAATTTGTCTCCATGTTATTATAATAAGCATACATTTCAAAAACATATAATCAGAGTATATACTATTTTGCTATATAAATGTATAGATCATTTGTAGTCTGCCTTCTGAGGTTACTATAATTTAACATGAAATAATTGAGAAAACGTAACTTCCAGACATCAGTTCTCCATGTCACCCACTTTACTAATGTTTAAAATTTAGATCCAAGGTTAGAGTGTGGACTATATACATTACAAGAATACCTGAATCATTTTCAAAGAATATTAAATAATCTATTATAGTAACATAGGACCAGAAATAGTCACTAAAATTAGAGGCTCAGTAATACATACACATAGGCTAATAAGTTACATATAATACCATGTGTATATTTCTCTCAGCAGAAAGGACTTATTTCTACCATTTCTGTCATTTACTAGCTATATAACTTAGGCTAAATCACTTCAAATATCTAATGCAACTTTAAAATAAGAAACTTGGACTCTAGGAAAAAAGGGCCCGTTTTAGAATCTCGAGGGGTCTTCTGAAAATTGCATAATTCATCATAGAAATTAGAAGATCTGTCAGCCAGCTAAGCTCCTCCAGTCTCACCCTATCTCTACCTTTAAGTTCAGCTTCATGAAGAATTACTACATGATACTGAAATGTTACTGATAGGAAAACTGAGTGGTGTGCAGACAGCAGAAGGACTGGGGATCAGTAATGCTGAAGATCACCAAGATCACCCAGCACTGAACTTACATCAGTCTCTGATTCTCAGTGAAGTTTGTATCTGTTTTCATGGCAACATCTCAGAACAGAGGAAGTTCTAGAAATTGAAATCAGAGATTACAGAAAGGAAAAGGAAATGATTTTTAAGTTCAGGAAAATGTGGTTATTAGACAAAAGCAGGGAATATTTTTTTGTTAATCTTTTAAAATCTATAAATAAAAAAATTAGCTGAAAACTTAAAAGATACAACATTTGAAGTATAAAGGGTAGCTTTAGCAGAAATAAAATTTCTACTTCAAACAGAAGGTACAGACTAAAAAAAATTCTTTACTGCAAGAAATGGTACAGACTGAAAATATAAATAGGTTCTCATCAAAATTTAAGAAATTCACGGGTGATGGGTTTATATTAAATGGAACTAAGATTTTTCAAATGTAAACTCTTAGCTATAAAAGAGGTTACTGTTATAAAAGCAATAATTGTAAGTTACAAAATAGCTTATAGTCATTTTGTAGCACAGCAGCACATGGTCACCCACATAACTGACTTTTTTAAATGGTATTTAAAAGATGTTAAATAATACTTGCTATTTTAAGCTACAAGATATATAGTGTTTAATCAAGTTTGCATGCATTTATAATTGGTCAAAAGAATGTTTGAATACAAAGAGATATGTAATTTTTTTTTCAGGTTGTAATGGGTAAAAACGATCTTAGGAAACACAGATACACACTGCTGCTAAATTCTGAAATATTTAAAGATGATCTTTATAGTTATGTGAGATTTAAATATGTTTATCTCTTTTAAGCAGAAAATAGTAGTATCAGTAGTTTGAGTGGCATGTGGAAAACTTAAAATGAAACAGTTCTTTAAGCATTTCAGTGGATACTTTCACAAGGTAATTCACTCTTCTGTAAATAAAATAACACTAATCTGGAAAACATACTTTGGGAAATGAAACTGACTTTATGGAAAATTAGTCACTACTGACATTCCCCACAAACTTACATCTTTTGGTGATCGGTAACTGTAACATCCTCAAGTTCCTCAAAATTCAACCCATGGGAGTTGTGGACACAGTTCTTAGCAATTAATGTCACACCTTAGATTGAAAGAAATCCCACCTCAGGAAATCTACCTATGGCCTTGTAGAACCCAATGGAATGGTTATTCCTGCTCCTGCCATTGCCAGTAAGTATTTAAGACCACAGAGCTGTGATGAGAGTATTTACCTCATCACATCCCATTGCCCTTTCAGCTAAGTCATTATCAGACATTTGGTTTTCATTAGCCAATCAACATGGACAATACTACTCGCCACCTTCCCAATCTGTCCTAATTCACCCCCAAAACCATTCTTCCTTTATACCAATAACACCGTAGTACAATCCAGCAGACTCCTCAAACCCATCTCTGCACTTTGTCTTAAGTGAATTGGTTTCCTCAAACCATCAATTCTCCTGCAAAGTTTTGTTTTTCATATCATCCTCATTTATATACCTGTCCCTTTCTCCTTTACCCCTCCTTCTTAACCTAGAGTCCTCACTATGTTTATTGGTGTCCACTTTTAAATATAAGTATTTTCACTTTGTCACATTATCCACTATGTAAACAACTATTATTTGTCTCTGTCATTCTGACTTTACTAGAAAAAATTCCCTCAAATTCCCCACAGATTGCCGCAAATGGCTGCATTTCATCTTGTGGCTGAAAAGTGTACCACGGTGTAGATGGACCACAGCTTCTTCATCTAATTGTCCACTAATGGACATTTATGCTGCACCTAGCTACCCCTCCAGGTACTACTCAATTTCCTTCTTTCTTTTTACAGCACACTTTGTTGATGTTCTTCCCATGCATTGTTCCTTTTCCTCACTTCATTCTCTAGCTTCTACTCTCATCAATCCCTTAAAACTTTTCAAAGTTACCAATAATCTCCAAGCTATGGAATTCCAGGAAGGATCTTCTCTGATTTCTCAGTCAAATATAAAATTCCCTCTTAGAAATGCTCTCCACTCTCCATTTTCTCCAAGAAATATTCTCTTCACCCCCACATTTGAACACCACAAATCTTGGGTTTTCTTTCTGCTTCTTTGGAAGATGTTTGCAGTTCCTCTTATTCTCCCCTTTTTTGTTTCATTAGAAACCCCGTCTTATGAAATCAGCCAAGTATGTTCTTTATTCCATCTTTTCTCCTATCCTATTGATCTCACCCTATTCCACAGACTTAATCTTCAATGCAAATGCTGAGAAATTACAATTTCATGTCTGAGAACATTTCAATTCCAAAGTCATATGTTCAATTGCACAATATATTCAATTTGACCCAAACACCAAGAGAGAAAATAGTCAACCGAAATAAACTTGTCAAGATACCATTCTTGATTTTTCTGTCCCCAACACTCCTAAAACCTGTTCCAATGAATTGTGCTATCACTCATCTTTTACACAGACTGCTTCCAGTCTCTCATAGCACATACACAATCTGGCAAAACATATTTTCATCTTTCAGAGTCCATCTCAAAAACATCATCATCATTATGCTGGCATATAATAACACCAGGGCCCAGCACTGCTCACCCAGACCACATCATTTACTTCAACTGGCCTTCCTAAAAATATATATTATTAGACAATGCCACTCCCTTCTTTAATAGTCCCTCTTCACCATACTGCAAACCTGTACCAATTATACACAATATTTTAACCACATTCTATCCTTTTATCTCCTGCTTCATGATTTTTACATACACAGTTGACCCTGAAAATTTTTTCAGATGATTCCTCTTAAACTGAATCAGCTCAAATACCACTTCTTAAGCTATGCTTTCTAAATTTATCCAGGATAAATAAGTCTCTCTTCTGTGTATCACCTCCTTAATTTCTTTTCCTCCAAACTAGTCACCTAGAATTACATGTCATTTTCTTATTTACTATACGACTGTGCAGGAAAAGTTACCTGTAGGTATAGAACATGTTTATGGTGGGACCTTCAGAGCTGATTATAGAACTTGACAAAAAAATAAATAAAAAGCCTAAAAACACATTTAACTAGCTAACTAATTAATAGAAAAGGGAACAAATGAAAGCAAAGTCAAAGACTAAAGGTCCTGAATTGGTTTGATATGAAATTACATATAGTAGGAAAGTATCTATATTCTTCAGGTTAATGTTTACAAAATGGAAACAGTAGCATTCTTGGGCATATACCACAAAGATGTTGTAGGTAATTTTTCAAAGGCAATAAAATAGTACCTGAGATATTAAAACAATATAACAGAAAAGCAAAATAAAGAGAGCATAATTTTTATACTTTTCTTCTTTGCCAGCTTCCTTTCCAGTTCAGGAAAGAAGACTGAAAATGAAATGCTAACAATGAAAATAAAAGAAACAAGCTGAAATATAAAGGTGACCTTCAGAGAAAGAAGTAAGCTTTTGAGAGGATAAATCAAGTTGACTGACCCAAATCTCTGAACCTCATACTGGTGTACAGGCTGGAGGATAAAGCTGCTAGCACTTCTCACCTATATCCATTGATTTGGGAGTGACAGCTGCTACAACAACCATTTTTACAGCCTAAGCTGGTTGATGTCAAGCCAAAGAACACAGTACCAATATGAGTATTTTATTGTGATCATTCTCAAAAGGAACTGACCAAGTTAAACAATGGATAAATTGTTTTATTTTTATTAATCTATATGGACCATGAGAAATCATTACTGACAAAGAGCAGAAATGATAAGAACTTTCAAGATATATAATAATAACAATTGGGAGACTAATTAAAAGTAATTTTAAATTTTTGGAAATTAATCTATTTTCACAATAGTCAAGAGTCTCACAAGTCCAGTCTCTGGCATATATAATATTGATGTAATCCCTTAGGGACTATGTACACTCACAGTTCAACTGGATATTATTAATGTTATTAAATATTAATTAGGACAATATCATTTTAAAAGACAAAAATTTAATCCTTTCATTAGATTAGTCTGTATGTATGTTCCCTTTGAAGTTTGTCCTTTCAAATACTACACCCTCTATTTCCAGAATAGTTGGATTTCTGCTGAGGTAAAAAACAATGAAATGTGATGTAAACTCAGAAATGTGATAATTTTAGAAAGAACTATGATCTGAATGTGTGTGCTACTCTCAAAAAAAATTATACATTGTACCCTAATGCCCACTGTGACAGTATTAGGGGGTGAGCCTTTAGGAGGTGATTAGGTCCTGAGGATGAGGTTCTTATGAATGAATTCAAGGTTCTTATAAAAAAAAGACTTTGGAGAGCTCCCTTACCCCATCCATGTGAGGATACAGTGAGAACTCTGTAACAGAAGACAGGCCCCTCACTCAACCATGGTGGAGTCCTGATCTTAGACTCCCAGCCTCCCAAACTGGGAACATATTTTGGGGTGGGAGAGGGGCAGAATTGGTCATAACTGTACAAATAAAACCGAGACTGTATGCAGAAAATAAAATTTATTAAAAAAAAAGAAAAGCTAATCAGTTTATGACATTTTGTTACAGTATCCCATGGATACTAACCTAGAAAACTATATTGTCTAAGATGACATATCTGGTTAAAAAAAAAAGAACATGGATGGGAGTTATACTGCATTTAATAAAGTGGATAATCAACCATCTCACCAATGTAAGTAGAGACTATGCACAATGACTAAATGACTATAAACAACTGACAATAACCCAACCTTCTGCTAATTGAACAGTTCTATGAAACAGCCTGAAGGGCAATGGGTTTCTGAAGAGGGCATACTAAGACAGAGCAGACAATGCAGATTGAGTAACCTTTTGTTGAGCTTATATTATGTACAAGGAACTTTGACCCTCACAAAAAAATCTATACATTAGATAGAGTCTCTAATTTAGAGCCAAGGAAGCTGAGACTTAGTGAGTTGAAATACTTGCTCAAGGTTCACATAGAGAATAAGTGTAAAAGTTGTGACTTTATGGGCCCAGCATGCTTCCACTGCACCACTCTGCTAGTTGAAGTTGTGATTTTAATCTAGTAACCAGACACCATCACCAGTGCTCTTTCTTTTCTATTGTAACATAAGCAAGCAAACTATGGCTTCTAAGGGATAAGAGCAAAGAGAAAAATATATAGCAACTAAAGATCTAGATATTCTTTATAGAATAAAGATATGTTGTCTCATTACCTTTCCAGTAATTTAGCACAGATAACTATGTGTGTACTTGCATGTATATGTACATATATGAATATACACAAACACATGTATAGACATCCACACATAGGCACTTAGGACTAAAATAACATTTCAGAACCAAATCAAGCATCTTCAATCTCTCTACACTCCAGAGGTTATTATAAGTCCATCTCAACTACCTCTATCTCAATTTATAATTAAAAAAAAACCTTATTAACTGGCATGTAAGGAAAAAAATTACAGGTAAGAGTTGTGACCAAGATATGTCAGTAAGTTTAAAATGTATAGAAAGAAAAAAAACAATAATAAATAAAATGTACAGAAAGGATTACTGTTTACATAATCCAAAACATCAGAAGCCCATTGGGTTTCAGAATTAAAGAGTTATTTGTACATTAGATATTCATGGTTAAAAAAGTGTCTATGACATACCCCCACCCCCAGTAGGACCTGGGTAGCCATCAAACATGAATATTTTGCAGTTAGGAACAAGGCCATCCACACTGTAATAAATAGTATCACATCAATTCAAAGCTTCCTGTGATCAGAGTATATTGGATTTTGGCAGCACAGATAAGGGTTGTGGACCTTTACTGTGAATGGCTAATCTCCTTAGGCCAAGTAAGTTCATAGGAAACATTTCCTTTGAAAACCGATATTATAGTTTACAAATTAGGCCACAATCAGTGTTCCATGCTCAAGTATAAGGACCCTTCACCCCTCCAGAACCTGGTTGACAAGTATGTATACACAAAATGCAGCTAGGAGATAAGAGGAAATATGTGAGCGAGGCTTCCTAGCAGCATGACAGTGGGCATACTGCCCAAGTCCTGATCGGACACCACTCCCAAAAGAACCTCCATGTCTGTGATCAGAGCTGCTTCCTAAATTCAATGCATAAGAGACAGTAAATGGAGAGATTCGAGGTGGATCTACAGGGCTGTCACCAATATTGGCAACCGCCAATCTGCTAGGCAGAGAAAAATACAGCTAGTTTTAAAGAAGGAGGGAGCCTGATGGCTCCATCAAAAAGATCTGAATTTCAATCCCAGTTCTGAGATAACTGTGTGATCTTGAGTATTTCTTTATTTCTCTGTGTTTCACTGTATTCATCGGCATAGCATTGGTGAAAAAACCCCCCTGTCTTCTACAGTTGTTGCGAGGATTCAATGAAATAAAGTGTGTGAAGAGTTTAGCACAGTCTGACAATGAGAAGATACCCCACAAAACATGAATAACAAAAAGTATGAAATCTCAAAAGTATCAAGAACTATCGCTAAAATAAAATTACCAGTTCTTTGGAATTCGAAGCAGGTAGATATTATTCTCATAATTTAGTACAGAAAAATGTCATCTTAGTGATGCTATGTGCCTTTGAACATGGTACTTAACTTCTCTGAGCCAGAGAGCATTGGATTAGAATACTGAGTCTTAACAGAAATGATAAGTCGTTCTTTGGTTATGAGGATAATGGAAAAAATTTACTCTTTGTAAGATAAAGCGTAACTATAAAACACAGAAATAAACACACCTGTGGTATTAAAACTTCATAGGGAGCAGAGGTCTTAAAAGGCTTCTTACAGTGTTGATTTTTTTAAAAAAGACTGAGTATCATTAGTAGAGGAATTGTTAGACTGCATACAGCTATTAAAGGCCTTAATATCTTCACAGTGATGAGTGGCATTCAAAAAAATTTATATATGTCTATATGCTTTGTTTAAGGCAAAGAGAGACCTATATACTCTAGAATGAGCCCCATTAAGACAAATGAAAGGTGTTACAAATTTTAGATAAGTGTACAAAAAAATACAAAAACTTAGAAACAAATATTCTAAGCATCACTGTGTTTGAAAAAAGAAAATCCTCTCAACATCCACAGATATTTCCACGGTCATTCATAAAGTCATCCTGTCACCCAGTTTTGTTTCATTTTCCCTACTTTATAGATATAATAACATAACTAAATCTTATCTGAAAATTAATATCTTTACTTGTTTCCTTTAAAATGCAGAGAGAAAATTGAGTAAGAAAATCTACTTGTAACTAACATAAAACTGGAACACTGGCTGTCTCAGCTATGATAAATGAAAGATCACCTTGCAATATAATTCATTTTTAATTGCCTCTTCCATCTAATCTAACTACTGCTATAGGCTGTCTTAAAATATTTACAAAGTCAAAGCAAAAAAAAGTTATCAGAGGTGCTAAATAAAGCAAGCTCCACATTCCTAAGTGATCAATTTTTCTGGTGTTGTTTACAACAAACACAAAGTCATAATTCTTATATGTAGAAGAATTATACATAAATCTTACTTGTAGAATTTTTGGAAACACATAAAGTAAGCTTAAGGATGATCTCTCTTTGTGTTTTATTTAGTTGAGATATAATTGATATCTAAAACTGTATTGGTTTCAGATCTACAACAGAATGATTTGATATTTTCATACACTACAAAATGATTACCACATTAATTTTAGTTATCATTTATCACTATACAAAGTTACCTCTTTTTTTTTTTTAGGTGATGAGAACTTTTAAGATCTACTCTCTTAACAACTTTCAGATATACAATATAGTATTTTTAACTATAGTCACCTTGCAAAATACTATCCCCGAGTAACTTATCTTATAACAGAAAGTTTATGCCATAAAACTATATTTAGCTTAAGAAATAATTCCAAAATGAAAGGCATTTCATTTTGGAATTATTTCTATAACCAAATAATCTCTTATAATAACACAGATATACTCTAATGCTGGGAACACCAGGATGATAACTATTTTGTGATTCAATATTTGTGAGGTTTTGTGTTTGCTGCACCTGCCTCAATTCCTCCAGAATCCCAGGTATATCATTTATGTTTAGTAACTGCCCACACTGTTTTCTTTCAGTTTTCCAAAATCTACTTTAGAGAGTCTAACTAGACATGGAATTCTAAAAATATATAAAATGTCAAAATGTTATTAAATGTTAGATCATACTTTATTACCAGTAATATATATATATCATAAAATGCTTTAATAGTATCCATTTTTATTCACAAGAAAATGCATTTTGAAATAAAATTAGTTTTTAGGAAGTAGCACTATATTTGAATATATAAAGATCTGTGTTAAACCATAATTTCATTTAGACAGGTATTCCCAGCACTATGTAAGTAAACACTTTTTTACTGATGATGAATATAAATATGCAGTCTTAAAGAGATGCTAAGCACTGTTTATAGTTCTTCAAATCATAAGTGCTCAAGTGACAGAAAAATCTGTTATAAGCACGTATCTATTTTAGACTGTTCCAAATATACTAGACAGAGGAATGAAAGAAAAGGTAATGAATTAGCTGGAGACTGAACTACACAAAGCACATTTCAGAGGTCTAGTGCGTGAATCCTTAACTGATGAAATCTGGTCAAACTCCACACTATTTTAATTACCATTAAAGACAGTACATGACAAAGTGCTGCTTACCATCAGTATGCGATGGGATATGTTTAAGGTAATACCAACAGGCATGAGAAATCAGAATTCATAAAATAAACATTGGCAAGGCTCCAATATATTCAAGGAAAAACCATTATAGAAATTTTTTAAAAATTATATATATATATGCATCTGCATACATCTACATATATACTGTATCTATACATATATACTATGTACATATATATACATACATATGTATATACATGAATATACATATAGTCTGTGCCACATATGATTATGTTAATCACGTTATGTTATGTCAGTTATGTTTTAGATTCATCAAAGCCTAAAAATGGAAAAAACAATGATAAAATGAACTTCCAGTTGTCACATATTTGGCATGTTTCCATGTAAAGGTCAAAGCAATCAAACTCTCATCTTCCAACACCTTGGCATTACCTTTGTTTGAGATTGAGCCATGATGTCTTCAGGTACTCAGTGGTTTCTTTCACATTCCTTGTGTCATCACTACCATAGTCCTCCAGCAATTTCTGCAGGTTATTATCGAACTCCATTATGATACCATCACCAGGACCCAGTTCTTGAAGCAATATCTAAGGTGAAAATTTGGTATAATTGTTAGACTAAGTCAGTAACTAATACAATCAGAACACTGGGTTATCCCGGTAGATCTTAATATGTTATAGATACAAATATGAAAGAAAGAAAACAAAGACAAAAACTTGCACATAAGTTTAAACCAAAATAATCTAGAATGAAAAGGAAAAAGTCTAAGAAAGTCATCAGGCACAAAGAGATTATATTAAGAGTATTATCTTTTCCTCCTTAAGATCCTTTATTACCTAAAACTGCTTGTGGTTTTCAGCCCTTCTGCTATTCACCTGACCCTACAGGAACATACATCATATAAAAATGAACTCATTCTTCTACCTCATTAGAGAAATGGTAAAGGCAATAACAGAAAGTCTTCTTTCTCCCACCCCTGGATCACCATGTGTTTACAATATTAACTGCCCAAGCAAGGTTTACTGGGAATTCCTCAAATAACTAAATTTCTGAGTATGTCTATAGATCCCAGTTCCTTGATATGCTCTTCTATCCAGCCCCAGGATCAAGATACTCCCCAAAGAAGTCAAAATGACAAATGAATATTCCTGTAATATTTTATATAATGACTGGCAAAAAATTCACTCTAAATTTACAAAAGAAGCATGTTATGGATTAAGAAAGACTATTCTGAATATGACTGAACATTAGTGCCACTTTTAATTGGATGCTCTGCAATCAGCTTAATCGATTGCTCCATCTGCATCGTTGAGTCTTTTGGTACAAGAAATCAGTAAATGTAAGTGGGGAGAATGATCCGGGAAAACAGAACTTGTGGCTAGTAGCTTTTTAGATTTTAACTATGGAAAATCTATTTGCTCCCATGTTTTAGATTTTGTGTCCTGAATATATTCTTTTTTATATTCGGCATAAGTCTATGTTTTTATCTTAAACTACCTAAAGGGCAAATAAACCATGTGCTGAAATATAACCTAACAACCACAACTTCCTATTCAAGAATGTTTTCCATGCATGTAGAGAGAATATTAAATAGCACTTTAATAACATAATTGTTTAACATCATCAATTCTATTATCAATCTGATTACAAAGAAGGTATCTGCAAAGATGGTATTAATAAATTCATGGACTTATAAAATATCATTAGAAATTAAACTTATTTGTGATCTAGTATAAACACCATATAAACCTCTAATGAACGTTTTGGGAAATCTTGCAAATTAAAACAATCTTCAAGGAAGGTAGCGATGAAGACAAGCAAAAGGTAAGTCTCTAAACTGCTAAAATATTCTTTTTCTAGATATTGATTCTTGGGGGATGCTCCATTTACAAGAGTCAGTTCGTGTAAATTTAGGATACATGCACATTTCTATTTATTACTCCTTCAGAAACTTTTCAATAACCTTCCTTGTCAAATTCTCTATATAAATATCGATATATACTCATGATTTTTTTTTAATCATGGAAAGGTTCTAAAGCTTACAGTGCACAGTAGGAAAAAAAGTACAAAAAATATGAGTTTCACCTGATTATCAGAAATCTGTTTGATAAGAGGATCCCTTCGAGCTTGTTGAAGTACAGAAAACTGAGCCTCATATTTTCTTATCAGTTCTTCGGCCTCTTCCCTGTGGTCATCCCACTGAAGGCTGTCCATGGTCATATTCTCCAGCTGCTGCTGCCTTAGCTCAACTCCATGCTGAGTGCTGTCCCACTGGTTCTTAACCTTTTCCACTGGAGGAGGCATTGCAAAAAATAATCCCAGAAAGTCACCATTAGGAAAGGGAAAAATATTTGACACCATACTTGCCATAAATAAATTTATAAAAAGAAGAGAAAGGAGGTGAATTGCCACATACATTTTAAGGGTATTTTAATATTGCTATTCTCTACAACTGATATATTTCTAAAATTATAACTGAAAAAGAAAGTCTTGGGTTAAAGTATTTTTTTTTTGGTCTGTTAAATCTCCTGATTTTTATTTTTTTAAATAATTTATATACATAAAAACACATCTTTGTATTCCCGGGGATAACCCACCACCTCCCCTCCCTGACCGCTCCCACCTCCACCCACCCTCCACCCCTTCCTCCCCGAGTTGTCTACTTTAGTTTGGTTGTTAGCTTGTTTTGACTTTTCCTCCTGGCCTTTTAATGTACTAAGATAACTCACAGTAAAACAAGCTGATAAAGCAAGTTATGAAGACAGTAAACACTTATCTGGCCTGATGAAGCAGGGTTGAACAGTGTTTTATATACAACTTTAAGACATAGTCACTTGTTAGAGATGTTCTAAGGTAGTCTTAATTTTAAAATATAACCAACTATTTAAAGATACTTTTCACATTTGTTTCACTGTTCCATAAAATTCCTCTAAAAAGAAGTATTTTTATATGCTCAAGTTTGAAAGGAACATTAAGATTCAAGTTTTATGAATCTGTTACCCAGTAGCTCTTCAAAATAAAAAAAAAAAAAATACTGATTTTTCCTCTATTTTTTCTTACTTTTTTCCTTTCAGGTTTCCTTTCTAGTATCTTTCTCACCTCCCTTGTTCTCCCCTTCCTTTTGTCCTTTTCTCACATTTAGCATCAAGTTAAGGAAAGATTTTAGGAAATAAAACTTCAGATTCATTATTTCACAGGTAGTTGTCTTAACTGAAGTACCAGTAAGTCATAAGTTTGAATAGCTTCAAAAACCTATTGATAATTTGGAAGTAGAAGTGGAAGCAGAAAAGTTCTAAAAGATGCACTGAACACCAGACAAATGGAAGGGCCATCGTTAGGAAACAGGTGCAAGAATTTAACCACAGGTAACATGCTGCTTAGCTTCAGTGAGAATTTTTAGTTGAACTCTTAGGCTATTATAGAGTGATAGACCTCAGTGTCTATCAACAGATCATCAATCAGATACAAAGGTGGAGACTATATACAAAAGGCAAGCCTTGTCAGAGGGAGAAAAATAAAGTACTGCCATTCAATGGGCCCAGGGGGTGTTTTGGTAATGATAGGTTGGATGAAGAAAGACAAATACTGTACAATTCATTCATGCAGAAAACAAAGAAAGAAACTGTAGAACAAAAACATCAACTCTTGAACTGCAAGAGTAAAATAGATGTCACCAGAGGATAAGGGAGTGGCAGGTAGGTAAGTCAGGTAGAAGGGATCATTCGTAGACTTTTGACACATAATGTAATATATGATGTTGATTTATAATGTTGTATACATGAAACCTATATAATGATATAGACCAATGTTATTTCAATCGAAATAATTTTAGCATATTGTGCAAGTTATTTTTAAAAAATTAAAGCTTATGTTTCTGAGAGTAAAAAAGATAGGATATAATAAACTACACATGTTGTCAATTTAAAATTGTTTAGGAAATTATACTTAACGTAATAATTCTTTGAAAGTATTCAATTAAATTGTTTTATGCTGTCATATAGAGCAATTTTAATAAATTGCTTCAGTGTTCAACTTGAGAAGGCAAATCTATCATAATGCTCTACTTGTCAGTTAAAAAGTCACATAAGTGATTATGACCAATTGTATCACTAATAGGATGCTTTAACATTGAACAAATGAAACTAAAGGCATCAAACAAAAACCAGTTTATGATTAAAAAAAAAACCTAGTAGATTATACTATTCACTCTGAATAAGTGTCAATAATTAGGTCACTAGCAGTTTGATCAACACAAGTCACCTGATATCAGGTTTTTCATATCTATAATAACTAGTGATGAAGATGTGGCAACAGTTACACACCAAAAAAATGAGTGAAAAAATGGAGAGGGAGCAAAATTGGAAAGGAAAGATATTTGAGAAAAGGTTGAGAGAAAGACTTTTTAAAAAGTTAAAGGATTTTCTGCTTGAGTCCATGGTACCCCAGGCAACATGAGCCTGTAGTTCCATATATAATAGCAAGACCTAGTCTCAAAAATAGCAAGACCTAGTCTCAAAAAAAAAAAAAAGTTAAAGGATTTTCTTTTTTTTTAACATAAAGATAGTGGGGGGGGCATAAATCATTAGAAAAAAAAATGAACATGGCTTTGTAAATAGGTGGAGGTCATTCAGAAGCTCACACATACCAAGCACAAACATCTATCTATTAACAAAGAGAGAGAAAGACAGATAATGGCTATTTTATGTAAAAACAAGCCAATATTGGAAGGCAAAGTTCTTTGCTAACTCATCACTGAAAATAACTTTGCTGCTACCACATTAATTCTTAAACCAAAACATTTCATAGGGGGAATAGTAGACTTTTTTTTCCTTTAGGTGTATTAGGTAAGATAATGAAATACCTTGCAGCTTATGAAAGGCCACAAATATTAAGTATCTCATTAAATTTATATCAGGCATGGCAAGAAGCCCCCCCAGTCTGACAGTTCACCATGTATATAGAGGAGAGAAGTAAAGTAACTGAGATCCACAAGGAAATTACAGGGGGAAAGGCTACCATAGGAATTAAAGATAGAAAATCATTCACAAGGAACTAGTAGAGGGTAGGAAAGACTTCACAAAGAGGGTGACATTTTAGTTGCTAAGTACCATTTCACCTGGGGAGAAAAAAAACCAAGAGGAAAAAAAAATGTAACAAGAATAAAATAAGGAGGCTAAGAAATGTCAGGGCATTTTAAAGTATAAATAGTATAGAACAGCTACAATCTGGGCCCAGGGCTGAGGGAGGGGACGATGGCAGTGGCTCTGATGGTGCCTAGAAGATAGTGCTGAGAACTGCATGCCATCCAGATTTTACAGGTGATTTAATGCCAGAAAGCAAATTTACTGATTTGTTGTTTTGTTTTTTGCCTTTTGCTTTATTTTGCTTCTAAAGTATTTCCAAATCAGTGTCAGTGGTTCATAAATATTATGAAACTGAATTTTGAAAAGATAAATTAAAAGACACAGGAAGATCAGGTTTTGTCACCAGCCTGGAAATAGAAGGGCCCTGTATTTTCCACGGTCTGCTTGCTCTGCTTCTGTTTATATCAGAAAACCAGGCAAAACTGGCTGAAACCAAATTTGAGGTAAATATGACAAGGGCAAGTTACAGCCTCATGACCATGTACAAAGCACACCTGCCAGCATCATGACACATCCAAATAAGACCTAACTTGGGGAGGAAAGGGGCTTAGCTACCGTTCCTGGAAAATTCTGTGTGTATTTCTCTGAAATCTGGCAGTGAAGACCCATTAGTTCTCCTCTTTAGTAGCACCCACTCCCTGCTTCTCCCTAATTTGGAAAGATGACCTTTTTGGCAATAACCCACTATGACTTCAGAGTGGCTAGTCCCTGATCAAACCTGATTTCCTTTCATTAACTGTTATTTCTTGAGTTTTGGCTTATGATCAGGGAGTAGCCAGAATCTAAAAGCTCCTGTAAGAGTTTTAGTTGAAGAAATTCTCAGAGAAGGATGGATTTTGCATTAATAAAAGTTTCTCTGACTTTTGTTTCTTTTGTGGGGTGAGAAGGGGGACTTGAGGGTTTTTGGTTGCTGCTGCTATTGTTCCTTTAAAAAAAATAAATCATCCTAACCCAAGAGGGAAAAAAAAGTCAATGTATCAGCATTACTTAAAAATACTGATGTCAACTGATATTTCAAGAAATTCATGAGGATATTGTTATACAATGTTCACAAAAATAAAAATAAGAACTATATTAATAAATAAGCAACAATTATCAAGCAACATTAATTTCTAGCAGAATAGTTTTTGAGAGAGTATGTGTTTGAGATCATTTTAAGGAATATGGGAGTTATATAATATATAGTTTTTGAAACTTGCATTTTTCTGTGATTGCTGTCCTCACATCAGAACTGGATGCTTTATTTTTCAAATTCTGTGCCAACGTGAACACATAATCGAGCTGAGGATGGCGCTGCTCTAAATCAGTTTTTGTGATCTGTTGAAAAGAAATGGTTAAGAATAGTTCATAAGTGACATGACAGGAACAGCAAAATATACAAAGTGGCTACTTCCCTCCTATAAGGGATATTGAGACATTTACAATATAGCAAAGAAAGGGTCTTTACACAAGTTCAGCTCTCAGCTCTCCCACCTTTCACCTTGATCATCAGCAAGAGGTATTATTTCTGTATCCACAGGAAGAAACAAACTATTCAGAGTTAATTTATATCAATTCTGAGGAAATTCTATGATGAACATCCCTTTGAAAACCAAAAAATTATTGAAAACACTAGCAAGTATTGGTGTTATTCATGCCTTGCATGTCTGCAATCAGATGTGAATAGAAACTAATATCCACAGGAGTGATGATGAGTTATAAGTGCTAAACTTAAATAATAGTAAATTAAATAATATTAGACATAGAAACTGCATCTCTAGTAAGCAACTGTCTTTTAATAATGACAAGTATGGGAGAAAAGTTGACAATATCACTGAGTATGTTTTATGTATAGAACTAATAAATACCCCCTAAAGATTTTTAAACTGAACTTACAGTTAGTACAAATAATTGGTAATGATTCTCTATCAGTTCTTCCTCTTTACGAATTCACTCATTTTGCAGACTTCAATTACTCCCGTAGCATTGAATATTATTTCTAAATGGATTATTCACGTCTAATCCCGATTCCCAGAGAGACAAGTCAATGAATGTTGATCATTTCCTTCTAAATGGCCTAAGAACCTCTCCACACTATGTATCTGAAACAAAAATCAATCAAACCCTCATCCACCTCCCTTTTCTTCTATTCCTTGTTTCCAGTAATTGTTATATCACTATGTTAGGCACTGAGAAAGCGTTTTTTCCTTGCTGTAAGCCTCACTAGACTCCACTCCATCCTACTGAGTATCCCCAGTCTTCTTACTAAAGTCAAACCTGATTATCATCAGTGTCCAGTCAAATTTTTAAAAAATGAAATAGAAAAATTGATGCTTGCCAGGGATTCTTGATGAGAAGTCTATTTGGCCCTCTGCCCTATATCCCCTTCACAAAGTGAATCTGAGCTGCCATATAGGATCTCCCTTCCTTCTACTCTTCACAAATGCTGAAGTTAGTGTCCCTTATGTTCCCTATCTCCTATCCTCCTATCTGCATTTACCTCACTGCCTATAATGTTGCTTACTTTATCTGTGAATGTCAAAGCTCACACTTTGACTACAGCCTCCAGGACTGTAGGAGTTGTCCTCCTCTCCATTCTGAATTCCCTAAAGGTCACCGGTACCTGCCCGCTGGCTTCCTTGAGGCAGTGGATTCCCCACCTGTCTGCATTCAGTGCCCCTGTCTCCATTGGGCATATCTACAATCTACAATCTGCCGGTCATGGTAGTGTAACAGTGATCTGAATATATGTGATTACATGAACTTTAGTTTAAATAAAAAATGAGAACCATTTCTCATAAGAAATAGCTTATTATTACAGAATAATACCTGCCTCACAAGACTTTTCAATACATGAATGAGATAACATTTGCAAAATACTAAAAAAAAAAATCCAAATCACAATAAGCACTTAATAAAAATTAGCATTGGACATTCCCAGTTTCTTTGGTATGTTATTTTTATTGTTCCTATAAAAAGCACAGCTCAGAAGCTAGTACACAATCAACTGGGCAGCGAGAGTAGGGGGGAGAACTTCACAAACTGATGTAGATGACATATGTATATAGTCAAAATTTATACTTGGGAACTTTTTCCTTCCACATTCAGCATTTAAACAAACAAGCTCATTATGAAGTGTAAGTTGAAAAAATACATCGAGAAATCATCTTACATTATCTTAGCTATAATGGTAAAGTCAGTTACTTTGATTCTTCTGAACTCATTTTATGAGATCAGTTTGAGAATTTAAAAACACACTGAAGTCCACAGCCCCAGTTGGTGAATCTGATCATCCCCTAAACAGGGAAAATGCCAAAAAAAGCTTTCCTGCTTGGAGCTAGCTCAGATTTTTTGAGAGAAAATTTTTCTAGCTCATTCCCCAGAATTTGGGATAAACAAGAGGGATGCAGGCAGATCTTGTCTACCACTGTGCTGGGTGTTTTTATGACAAGTCTTTACATCGTGCACCTACTTTCATGCGGGAAACTGTCTTATTGATCTCCTTCACATCCCCAACAGTGACAATGTTGGACTTCAGCATCTGGTCGATCAATACTAGCCAGTCAGCCAGTTCTGTTATCATCGCATCTAGATCAGCAGGAATTGAAATTTCCGAAGCAGGGTGAGACTGAACAGGAATGTCTGATGCGGATGATGTTAGCACCACCTTTTGGACACTAGGATGAGCTGAAATAAAAAATGTAGGAAATGTTAGAAAATACACAGCATATGCCAGACATGGTAGTGTAACAGTGAGCTGAATATGTTTGTTTTCATGAACTTTAGTTTAAATAAAAAGTGAGAGCTATTTCTCATGCTAAAATAGCAGAGGTATCCCCAGTAGCACTGTCTGTGTCTCTGGTTGTCACAGAGTCAATTACACACAATGTCAATTACACTGGCATCAATTACACACAATGTCAAAATACTTTGGCCAGCTCAGAAAGGATTTGTACTGACCATGAGGGAAACACAAAACAAACAAACAAAAACTGTCATCAACCATGAGAAAACTAGGTGTGACTTTATTTTATTGCAATGTCTTTGCCTTAATTCTGAATTTTCCATTATTTTTCGTTTAACTTTAAAACATGAGCATTATTCATTTTTAACAAATATCATTAGACTATCTGCACTAATTCTCTACATATATTTTCATTAATTTTTTAACCATTTTCTACAGTTAGACACTTTGCTCCTGAAATTTTACTTTACAAAAAAATTGCAAAGTATAAATTTTTGTGTAGGGCACGTTCCACATTTCTGATTCTCCGCTTAGCACAGGTTTTCTGTGGCAGTTACTAGATCAGAAAAAATATAGAGACATACATATATAACATATATATATATACATATACATTTTTTCTGATCTAGTAAATTCTAATTCACGCATGTGTGTTTACCTATATATAATATATATAGTGTATATATATATATATATATATATATATAATGTATTTAACAATTCCAAATTGCTTTCCATAAAAGTTGAAAAGTTAGATTTCCAGTAACAGTGTGAGGAATATACAATTACCCAATGGCCACACCAAAAGTTCTGTGTGTCTCAATGGCTAAAACATATCTGTCACTAATGTCCTCATTTGATGGCTTTTTAATTATTAGAGAGAATAACTGCTTTCAACTTGTTAATCAAATTTTGGTATAATTTAAAACAACGCCTACTTAATCTGCTTCTTTTTCTGTTTGGATGAGAAATGAATCTTTGTCATATTCTTGAAAATGATATGACTATTTTAGGATTTTTTATGTATTCTTTAAAATATAGATGTTCCAAATGTTGGGGTACTCAAATCCACAAATTTATCTTGAGGATTAACTTTTAAAGTTAGAAACTATTTTTTTCAAAGGTACTACAAAAATTTTCATTTTCAGTTTTGTTTATTTTTTATTTTCTTTTTTAATGATGGAAGGTTACTTATTTTTTTTTCTTAATAAAAGAGGTAGTTGAATTAATTTCTAGACCTATATGAAACATTCTCTACCACATGGTATATTAGATGAGGCTCACCCAATTTCCCAGAAAATATATAGTCAATCTGTAAAGTTGACACAATACTAATAAAATCCCAATGGGTTTTTGTATAATTTGACAAAACAAGAATTTCAAATTTCTGACTTTAAAACTAGTATAGAAGAGAAGGTCAAGAACAGTTGGAAGATTAATTTAGGTAGAGGGTTATACCTGACCAGATATTTAGCTTTACAGCTTAGGTAATAAGGGGCAATTAACACACCATATGATGAACCCAGACATTCAAACATCACTGGAAGAAAAGAGTCACATCATAGGTGCACAGACACCAGACCTTAGCAGGTCAATGGGAGGCATTTATTGGTCAATAAATGATGCTAGGGGAAGTGGTCATCATTGGCTGGCACAGGAAAATGGTGGAACAGATAAGCTCTCAAACCGACTTGGAATAATTGACCCTTGGGAGATCAAGGTCCTGAACAAAATTTTAAAACAACACAAAACATAGACTATCATTATGAAGATCTACAGTGAAACACAGAAACATGAAAGCTACAAATAGTTTGATACTGTCTAACAATTCTGAATATCGCACCATAAATAAAAATGTTAAAGGCATAGATTAAGGGAGAAAGTATTTGTGGTGCACTTTTCAGAGAAGGAACTGGTGACAAAAATAATTTTTAAATTCCAAAATTATCAATAGAAATGCATGAAAGAGAAAACAAGAAATATAGTAAAAAGGCTCAACCACACGTGTGCAAAAGCAAATTAAAGAAATAGCCTGTATCCACAGGTCACAGGTTCGCAAATTGATGTCTGGGGAACATCAATTCTAAACAGTATTCTAAGGGGTGTGAATTCCTAAACTGCTGTCACTATCAAAATAAGTTTGCCTTTCACCTTCATTCTTCCCCAAGTGTTGAGTGTTGAGTGATTTTCCCCAAGATAGCAACATGCACTGTCACAACACGACAAAAGTAGATGTGAGAATCCAGTAGTCTTCTACTAGGACAGCAATTCAATTTTTTAAAATTTAAAACAAAGCCCTTTTCCTAGTAAATCTAATTTGGGGGTAAAATACAGTTCCTTGTAGTAATATATTTAAAATATTTTTATTAATATGATGACTTTGCTATCACTATTTTAAACCAATCAACAAGTCTTTAACTTTCTGTACTTTCAAAGCAAGAATTTGGTATGGCTGCATCTAAAAAGCAATACGCTAAGTGAAAGAAGTATCATATGATTCTATTTATAGGAAAATCCAAAATAAATGAATCTATAGAGAAAAGAGACAGACCAGTGGTTGCCAGGAGTCGGGGGTGAAGGGAGTGGAGAGGAGCTGCCGAATGAGTCAGAGATAACTTTGGAATAATGGAAATATTTTGGAATTAAACAGGTAACAAGAACATAATAGTATGAAGGTTCTAAACATTTACTTCAAAATGTTTAATTTTAATTATTTAATATATTATTTTTAAATGACAAATAAAAACATTGTGCAGGAAGAGACAACCACTAAAATTCATACCTGTCTTGGGGTGAAGTTCTTGTTAAAATTGGACCACCCAACTACTGGAAAGAAGAATTTTGTCTTTCATATTTTATGTTTTCAATTTTTTCCTGCTTCTTTGCCATATAGGTGAAACTTAACCCATTCTCTTCTTCCCCCCACAGCTCTGGAACTGAGCTTCTATTTGCAAAGCAGCAGTCCCCAAATGTGAATTCAACTGATTTCAATGTTAATTAACAAAAATCAGTCAAACTCTAGGTATTTCTTGAGGAAACTACTAGGAAATACAAATAAACAAGACTATAAACTTTCCCTTTAGCAAATTTCATTCTCAAGATAAATCTTGTCATTCATCATTTTCCCAATACCTGAGGAGAAAAAGAAGGAAGGTTGGCAGGAGGCATGTGTGGAGGGAGAAGAAGGAGGAGACTCCACAGCAGAAGAGAAGGCAGGTAGTTAGGTTTGATCATGTGTGGCATTTGCTGGGTGACTAGAAGAGAAATGGCAGGGCGACTCAAAGAGTCTGCCAGACTGTGGTTATAGCAGGGGCACTTTACTTAGGGAGGGGAGAAGAAAATAAACACTGAGAAAACTCTTCTTCCTTCAAATTTAAGTGATCAAGTAGGTGTCAGGAAGTAGCTTCCTTGGGGAATTCATGACCTTGTGTGAAGGAAGGTTCTCTGGCTCCCAGAATATCTAAATCTTTTACCAAGTCATGATAAGGGTCTGAGGCAACAACCTGAGTGTGTTTATACAGTACGCCTCTTCCTACTCGTTTCCAGAAAAGCTGCCTGTCCCCAAAACAGAGTTCCCCAGTTCCCCACCTGGCATTTCCCCTTCTTTCAGCACAATCTATGGTGCTCCCATTCCAGTCCCAAGAAGAACAGATTGTCTTTCTATGGTGAGGGAAGGCCAAGACACAAACCATGTGGTTTCAAAAAAGATTTTTTCCCAAATAATTGAAAGTGAAAAAACAAATCACCAAATGATGATGTTTCAAATGCATATTTTTCTCAGATGCAATGCTCATATGAATAAAATTTTGTGATGTTAATCAAAAATATTTTATTAAGGAATAATGGCCTCTTACCAGCAACTCTTGTCTGAGAAACAGAGCAAGGCTCCTGGACACAGTCCTTCAATGTGCTGGGCACCTCTCTGCATACCTATCAGACCAGAAAGAAAGAGGAGAATATTTATAAATTAAGATAATTGCATTTTTGCAAGGCATATAGACAGGGTTGGGAAGAATTGTCATTATTTTTCTACTTACCACAATTATAGATACTCTTGATAATTTTAATAGATTTGCAATCAACTCCTGGCTTTCTAGCTTTAATAAATTTGTGATAACTTAAAAAAAATTGCTCAGCCGATTCTCTGACAACACCTAAACGTCTGTCTCCACCATCACTGACCACTGTGATCCTGCTTGACCTCTCACCCCATAGGACTTTCTGTCAAGAATGGCTTAGCGTCTTCAGCTGCCGTGGCCCTCCACAATGTGAACACTGCTACTCTTCACCCTTGATTCTGTGATATTCTGCAGTTCTAGCTTTGCTCTTCTCTGACTGATCTTCTAAGTGTCCTTCACCAATTATTCGCCTCCCTCACCCATCAAATACTGACTTTTTCAGGAAAGGATTTTGGGTGTCCTTACCCTTGACCTGGGCTTCTGAGTCTTGGTTTCTAATTATTTCATTTATCATGTGGAGTTTCTAGAAGCTGGAAATTCCCAAAGCCATATCTTTGATGCTGCTTTGTCAACTCAATAGTCAGACAGTTTCAAATCTGAATTCATCTATCAGCCTTTACAAACTTTTCAAATGACTGAACACCCCCTTTGCAAATTTTTCTAACAACTCTAAGGTATCTTTCTACATCCATCTTGGGCTCACTCCATCCAAGATTTGTGGTGCAGACATGATGATCTTTCAATATATGACTTTCCTTGTTTACAATCCATTAATAAATGCTTGTTCCCCTCAGTATCATGAATTATTCTCAAGATGGACCCTAGATTCCTTGTGATAGAGGATGAGGCTACTGAATCTTGTCTTCAGAAGCACTATTTGGGAAGAAGAACTAAAAAGACATTTCTCCAAAGAGGAAATACAAATGGCCAACAGACACATGAAAAATTGCTCAATATCACTAGCAATCAGAGAAATGCAACTCAAAACCACAATGAGATACCACCTTACATCAGTAAGAATGGC
>PVHY01008992.1:41619-58748 GCA_004024945.1 Uropsilus gracilis
AAAAAAAAAAAAAGAAGCACTATTCATCCTTTCATTCCATTCTGAGCTTCTTCCAAGATGCAAAAGTACTGAGCTTACTTCCTGCCACCTTTAAACACTTTCACTTGTTTCTCCAATCCTTCAGCTGACCAATGTCTTCACTGATCCTTAACCGTTACGTTGCATGTGATCTCCTCCATGAAACTGTTCGTGTTACTCTGAAAAGTCAGGTAGGTGCTCTACCTGTGCAGATACCTACAGGTTATAATTGAGAGTCTATTTATCTCATTCTTGATGAGTGAGATAAGTCCTCTGGATGAGAAGCAGTGTAATACTCTATTGTTAATACCAGTTCTTTAAAAAGGGGTATCTGGCATAACTAAGAGTCCAGTAAAAAAAGCTACTATGTGAGTGAATAAATGCATGAATGAATGAAACATTCCCAACAAGTATTTCCCCATGAGTGCCTACTGAAATTCTCTGCACTTTAGAAAGCACCACTTGGTCTTGAATGTTCATATGCACCTGACAATGTGAATTCATGTGAATTCATGAGATGGAGCAGTTTTGGCCTTGTGCTCCCAAAAGGAAACCACCAAGTCCTCTGTTCAGTAACTGCTGACATCTGTCATGGTAAAAAACCTGTGTTCTGACTGACTATGGTAAAGCTGACTCGAACATGTTTGACATGGAACTGACACATCTGGAAAGGAGTGTGAAGAGGAGAAAGTAGTTGATGAAATCAGAGAGAAAACAGAAGAACCAGAACTCTCAGGTTCTAGCAGGTCACATCACTCAGTGAAGGCTGACATCCTTGGGATACAGTGATATCAGTCACTGTATGAGTGATATGGAAAGCCATCCATGGGCTTAGCTCAGAGGAGTAACTTGATATGAACCACATTTTAACAAACTACTTTAGCTGCTCTGTTGAGAAGAGACTGACGAAGGACAAACAAGAAAGCAGGAAGACCATCAGTAAAGACTGCCATCATTAAAATGCTGCTTTATATAACCACACAGCTATCATCAGTCAAGGAGATAGGTATTTTGAAAGAGAAGCTGTTGGTGGTAATCTAAAGGTTTGATTTTTTTTCCTGAAAATTCACATATCATAATGTTAATTCCAAGGTTTTTGACCTGTCAATAAAAGTGTTATTACTAGTAACTGAGGTGGAAGAAATACACACTAAGTGTGGCTCTAAGTAGAGCTCTGAGCACACAGTTGCACTGTCTTTCAGGAGTCTAGAGATGGGTGAAACCAAGGTGAATATGGGTGATTCATCAGTAACAGTGACTTACCAAGGCAATAATTCTCACTCAGAGGTCAGATCAATAAATATCCTTACCACTGGATGGATAATGATGGCTAACATTTTAAAGGATCAACAGGAATGAAAATGACATGATTTCCAGCAAAACCAGGGACAAAGATAAACCATTCAGGATCCCAAAGAGAGCACAAACTCTGTGGTGTACACCAAGCCAAAATAAATAGAAATCTATGGGTTTATCCATCTTCAACCATCTCCTCTTCAAAAATTCTGAATTGTCTGAGACACTATACAGACACTATCTTAATCAACTTGTAGTCACATGCCATTACATACCACTTACAACCTACTAAATAGATACAAATTAATAAAATCATAAAATAAACATATATGTAAAAAGTCATTGTACTGTATAGCTACTGGAATTTAATTGACTAATTCTAATATATCAATTCTATATATTATATTAATATATTAATATATTAATTATTTATTGCCGTATATACTGTGCAAATGCCCTAAGCCAAAAATATTCATGCCAAACAGAAAATATTCCCGAAAACATGCTTCTATCCATGACAGAGATAAAGCAAATCCATAAACCCTAGTAACCATTAGTAAAATGTAATCATATTTGGAAAAACTTAAAAGTAAAAAGTTTAGGTGATCCCATTTTTTTTACAGCAAAATCAGTAAACATAAAAATGTCATCAGGGCAACTGTTAATGCATACCTTATTCCATGTCATATTTACAGTTTTCAAGCTCTCTGAAATTATCTCTCTTTCATGTAAACTCAAAGTTTTATCAGAAAGCATTTCTAATTCAGTTTTATTCAGCCATTTGAGTTTTTCCTCCTGCACATCCATCTCCCGGGTTAAGTCCTGAAGAAGTCAGAAGAGAGATGTGGTTAGAAGGTTATCATGTTGGAGATACTTCAAGAACTATGTTAGAAAGTACTGTAATAGAGATTTTCCTGTTCACAAGAATGGTGATGGACATTAACTAGACTCCTTGTGGTGATGAGTTTGCGATATGTACAAAATACCCAATCATTACACATACACCTGCAACTAACATAACATTATATAGAAATTTTTTTAAAGAAAAAAATATAATTTGGGAGAATACTCTCTTAAATTATGAACTTTTAATTACTTTATTGGAAATAAAAGATTTGTACTTAGGTGAACTATAACTAATGCTGTTATATACAATATACTTATAACAAACATAACATATATAATACACTTATAACAAACTTATAAAAAAACATTACCTTATAACAAACACACAAGGGAATGAACCTACCTGCAGGGTACCTTGTCATATGCAAATGCTCTTGTGCACACTTCCCACCCTATTCCCTGCCACTCAGTAGGGTCACACTGTATTTCCATTGCTAATCTAACACTCTATTTTTAGATAATGAAAATGATGTCTGTATCAATGAAAGACAAAAATAAGAAATGGTGGTAAACTGAGTAGAAAGGATTAGCTATATAGTGGTTAGATTGAAATTAGACCTTTTGTCAGAAGTATAGTAATCACACAAAGGCTAACATCTAAATCTGTAAACTGGAAACCTAAATCATGTTATAAACCAATGTTGCCTCAATTAAGAAAAAGAGAAGCAAGATCAGGTATGTATTTTATCTCTACTTGCCTATCATACCCTAGCTCCCCATCCAACAATCAGGGACTGTCCTGGAATATTTACGAATGGGATGTTCTGAGAAAACCACTTTCCTTTTTGATAAAAGGAAAATTATTTTGTTAAATAATTGACATGTTTAGAAACAAAACTTAAGAGCTATATAGATTTCACTATTATTGAAAGTCTTTTTTTTTTCCCAAATACTTCCAATTTACATTCCTTTATACAAATTCTTATCAATTTAATGGGCTTTCTAACAGGCGTGTTCTTATGCATACACATGTGTATACACACATAATTTTTAATGAAAATGTGAAAACACTTATTGTTCTGCAACAAAAATATTTAATTAAATATGGATACCTGGCTATATTTACATAAAATTATTTTTTATGTATTTGTATATATTGTATACATATACAACCATGAACAATTTCTGCTGGATGCAGAGAATATTTAGTTAATGTATCTACTGAGTCCAAACCCACAGTAAGTTGCAATGATTTACTTCAAAAATTGCTGAGTTCTTATAAAATTCAATTTTATCAATAGAATGAATGATTACCTTCCAAATCTAAAGGCATAAAGCCACACTTCACTCTTGTTCCAAAATAATAAAATCTTTTTATAATACCCTAAAAATGTACACCTAATACTAAGATGACAATTATTTATCACATTTATTATCTTAGAGAAGCCTTATTTTGACAAGAACAAAATTATAGCTGCTCTTAAAAAAAGAGCAGCTCTTTTGAGTTAGCCACATTTATCACAAAATACAAAGCTTCTTTCCCTTTTCTTCTTCACTTATGCAATGTCTTTTTTTATACAGCAAATATTCACAGGAAAAAAACACATTGGCAAATAGAGAGATCGATAAACCACTTACTGTTAATTCTTGCAGGTTTTTTTGCAGCTCAGTGGTTGATCTTTTCTGCACAGCATTCTCAGCCTTTGTTAACCAACAAATAATCTCATCTAGTCTTTTTCTATATTCCATCACCTGCTTGCTCTCTCCTTTTAGCCTGAAAGAAGGCACCATTGAAATATACTGAGAAAAATTATTCTAATAACACAATGATTGTATATTTGCTTTGACATCCTGATTAAATAATCACAGAAGAAATACCTAATTATTTTAATGCATTTGAATTGTGTTAATAGTAATGTCCAAGATTATTTTACATTATATTAAAAACTGCAACTAAATAATGTTATGTTCTCTTCTGATGGATTACATAGAAATTTAATACAAAAGATTTTTAAGAAGCTAGATATCACTGAACACCATAATGACTGTTTAAAAAAAAATGAATGTCTTTATCTAAAATAATAAGGAAAAATACATAATTTGTCCTGAGTATTCCATAGTGATAGAAAGGCATCATTATATGAGAATTATTCACATCAGGTGGCAACTATTACTTTACTTATTCACAAGAAAGAATAAAAAACAAGGCAAGATTCCAAGAACTGGACATTTTTACAAATTAAGAAAGACAAGGGAAAATGGAAATCTGGTTAGTTTGTTAAAATAATGACTTAAATATAGCACCAAGTTTTCAAAGAGATCTAGGAAAAACAAGGTAAAAAGTGTTAAGGAATTTTTAAAAAATAGTCATATGAAGCAGCCTTAACTAGATATTTTAAATGTTAAAAGAATAATATTTAAAAGTATATAAACCATCTGTCAGAACATGAGAATATGATTAGATCTCATATAATAAACAGGTTATGTATTTTTAAGAAAGGGTTTGAAAACTATTTAGATATTGTTGGTGGGATCACTATTTTTATAAATGCAGTCATTAGCTGTTGGTTTAAAAACAGAAAGCAAATTTTTAAAGAATTACATTATCATCTTTTCAAAGAAATGACATTTTCATTGTTACAACTTTGTCTTTTTAGTAATAGTAAGTGTAAATACAAAATGCTAAATGAGTGCTTGAATATAAGTCAATAATATCTGAAGAATGTTTCAATGATTAAAAAATATGAAAAGCACTACAAAATCATCAGCTTTCATTTTTAAACATCCATCAAGACCGAACACAGCCTCAAAGTTAAAAAAAATAAATAAATGCATAAAGCAGTAGTAGTGATTATTAAAATAACCAAAAAGGTATCTTGCCTTCTATAGGCAAGAGTTCTTAATGCAAATAACAGTTCTGGAAACACTAGTGGAGATCATTTCTAAAAACCAAGTTAGAATTTAAAATGTCCAGTGTTCCATAATCATGATTTATTTAACACTTTCAAAGTATATATACGAAAAAAACTAAAAGCATCAATTAATTTCAGTACACATAGTTGAATCACAGAAAATTTTCATCTCCAAATGAACTAAATACAATCTACATTTAATATTTTAGCGATAACACTGAAAGTAAAAACAAGCCATAAATTTATATTCAAAAAGCAGAGAACAATGCTCACTATTGAATACCATAAGCAGCTGAACTGGACAAAGCTGAAACTGCAGACACTGAAGTCAGAAACTAAGTCAACTGTGGGCTCCTCCCCCAGTGTCTCTGACTCTGGTGCACATGCAAGGCCAAGCCCTGATGGTACAATGTGGCCCCAATTTACCTTCCAACCTGAAATGAAGCTGAGCAGGAATTTATGAAAATATTGCTTTAGTTAAAATAGAAGCGGGGAAGAGCTTCATGATTCTTTGCTCTTCCCAAAAAGAAAACTGAATAAAATATGTATTTGCTCCATTTTGTTATTTCCGGGAGCAATAATTACCACACTCCACAGAGATCCATTTGAAAAATGTTAAGGCAATTTCTGCATGTATTGTAATTCCACACCAGCAGGTACTTTTTCCCTTACAATCTGAGAGAGGCATCATTTTCCAGCTGCACGAACTCTCCCTGCAGACTCACCCAGTCTGGCCTGGAAGATCCAGTGACACCTCAGCTCCCAGTCCTGGTCCTAGTCACCAGAATCGTCCTCTCACCTATCCTCTGGAGATTTCTCACCTGCCCTACTCCTTTCCTAGAAGGCCCTCTCCAGGACAAAATGGGAAATGACTAATGCTTCAAAGTCAGTTTTGAATCCCTCCCGCAGTGCCTGAGCCCAAACCCATCAGCCTGGCATCTGTGCCAGCACTGTCTCTTCTTAATTATACTTCCTTGAAGCACACCCGTATCAGTATTCTCTTGAAACATTTTCCTTGTCTCAGTCTCTGTGTTCCTTAGTCATCTGTGTCTCCCCAGTGCCAAACACGGACTCCATAAATACAGATCAAATCAATCATTGGCAAAATTCAGTAATAACTCACTTGGAGAATACATTCTAGGCTAACTTACTATTTAAAAATTCGGTATTTCAAATTACTATGAGTGAGTAGTGAGAGCATAGACTTTTTATAACTACTTGTCCATTAAACCCTCAGGCACAGCTTTGGGAGGCTAGATGAGTTCTCCTAGGCAGAGGGGGTATTGGCCAGAGAGCTTTGTGGTGTTCCTAGGATTGGGGAATCCTGAGTTTGGGGGCATTCGATAGCACTGTTCCTAATTTTGTATGACGTTTTGAACAAGTAGCTTAAACTCTCCTCTCTGAGCCTCAGCTTCCAAAGCCTCACAAACCCCCAGAGGGCAGATGTAAGGCCTAAAGGAGGCAGTGTGGGCAAAATGCCAAATTTCTGCAACATGACAATTTCTCAAGAAAAGCACAGTTATTGGTAACATACCCAAACACACAAACTAATAATAAGTGATGCTAATTTATGCTACAAAGCAGCTATAGACCAACTATTCACATACAGATATTCTGAGTTATAATAACGAATTTTGGTAAGCATTAGACTGACCTTCAACAAAACAATCATTTATCTCTAAGATAACACATCATCTACAGAGTTAAAATTAGAATAATTAATAACCAGACTTTCTAATCCATTAGTGACCCAAAAACGATCATTAATGAGGAGAAATATATTAATCAAAGTAGAACTCCATTAAATCTTGACTGACTCAAAAAATGACTTTGATTTATTTTTAAATAAGATAGAAAATAGCATGAATAATGTTGAGTATTGTATTTACTGGTAAGAAAAGATCTTTGTCACCAAAAGGCACCCTAGTCAAATCTAGAACATTGTAAGATAATCTGATATAAAACCAGTTACTTTGTAACAAAGTATGTTAACTAATTAGAAATAATAATAAGATAGAAAAGGAGATAAGATACAAATGCTGGTGAGCTAGAGAGGAATTTAAAGCACATTAATGGTAGGTTATGAAAACTGTAAAAAGATTTGACCTTATTTAGTCTGAAGAGTTATTTTCAGTGTAGATCAATAACTATATGAATACCAGGTCTTATCAATAAGTGAGAATGAATTAGCAAGCTGGTAAAATATCAGAATATAATTAGGACTATGAGAAAACACTTTATTATATCTCCTAGGAACTGAATTATTTACAGATCTCTGACATACAAAGACACCCTTTGAAACTCAGAAGGGTCAAGAGAAAAGGATTACTAAAGAAGGCAATGAGATGCAGGCAGGAAATAAGTTAATAGCCAAGCCTATGCACAGAATGTTAGACTGGAAGTTCAAAGTATTCTTCCATTTACTTTGAATTCCTGCCACAGAACCACCAAGGTGTTTCTTTACATATATGCTATCTGAGTAGAAAAGTGAAGTTTTATAGATAGCCCAAAAACCCAGCAAAGGCAGTGTTCTAAAAATACTGAACCTGGACAATGGAGACATTTAATGTGAGTAGAACTCCTACTAAAACATTAGATGTTAAAAGAACTTGAACTCTTCTGATCATAGTATAAAAGGTCCGGCCTGAAATATCTTTCCCTGGGCCCTCCAGTTTTCACACTTAAGTCACCTTGGCCTTCGAGCCTTCACATCTGTCGCGATCGCACTCCAGCGGCGGTTTAAGCTTCCCAGCTTGTCTTTCAAGAAGTTTCTATCTGTGGGAGGGAGTTTCTGTACAATCTCATCCGCAGTTCTGTTTAGTGCTATAAAACTGGGTTGGTGGCTGTTGAACCCCTCTTCCAGCTCCTACAACAAAGCGCAAGAGAAGAGTCATTCTGCTAGTAAATTAAATTGTTTGGATGCAGTAAATCCATGCAATTACCGTGGTATCAGCTTAAGGGTCAGAGAAACAAAGTTCTAGATGGATATTTTATGGTCATACATGAAAAAGGCATACTGACATACTGAAGCACTTCAATTACATGTCAGTGAACACACTAAGTGAAATCTCTTGAAATGTAACACTATCTCATGAATGTTACCAAGCAAAAATACAGTGAAGAGGATAGGCTAATAATATAAAATAAATAATAGCTGTTTACATGGAAGCATAAGTATCACCATGCTTCATTACAGTGAATTATTTACCTTTGTAAAAACACATGCTTGACAGCTCCTCTTAAAAAAACAAACAACTATACATTCCCATATGCATTTACATTCCACCAATAAATAATCCTCAGTGTGCATTTTATTGAGATTTGCTTCATTGTTCTGCACATTTTAAGCAACAGATTGAAAAAAGAAGTATTTTAAAGCCAAATCTAAACTTTTCTATAACTTCCAAATGAGAAGATGCATGAATACGTTGACAAGAAAAATAAAAATACCCTCTACTCCTTGTGAACCTTCTACATAGAATATATTTTTAAAATGTAATTTAAAAAGGAAGTATTTTTAACAATGGTAAATAGAAATTTTGGCTGATTTTGGTGATTATTTTTAAAGACCTATTGTTATTAGCAGAGCTGACTTAGCTAGTGTGTTATATTTTCCCAAGACTGAATTAGACTTACAAGAGCAGATGCTCTGATCCAGCTCAAGAATAATGTACTTTATAACACAAAGAAAAATAAATGTCTAGTGTTTAAGTACAAAAAATAGAGAGAAGGTATGTGTCTATATTTCTGTTCTTAATAGTATTGGGTACAAAATTTTCTAAATGCTACTCTCAATATTAAATTTTCAAAATGAAACTTTTTCACATTAGCCACTAACAAGAATCTTATTTAAATGTCTTTAACATGAAAATTGTGAAAAATAAAAAGTTACACCTCAATAACTAGAAATTTAATCTGGAACAAATATTAGAATTTATCTACAGACTCCTGGAAAAAATTAATACAATTGATTCCTACATCTGAAATCTGCCTGAAATGCCACCTCTATTTAAAAAAAAAATGCCCCTTTTTCAGCAATGCCCCATCCTCCCACACCAGGCACTGACCTGCTGATGTCTCCTGGCTTTCTCTACATCCAGACCACCATCTGGAGCACAGGTCTCAGCCAGTAGCTCTTCAGCTTCCGTTAGCCACTGTGTGAGGTCATTAAGGTCACCATCGAACTGTCTCCATTCTTCCACAGCTCTGTCAAGATAACTAGGGAACAAACCAAATAAAATAGGTGTTAAACTTTGCAGGACAGTCCAAAAGCAATTCTTTAAAGGAAATTCAAGTTTAATTTTAACTGAAAACCCCCAAATGAGTGAATTCATAGCTCTCCAATATGATCATGAATCACAGTTAGTAATTCTTCTTAGAGAAACCTGCTTCACACTGGGAGTTGAGCAGGCTGCACACACCACCAGCCTGCCCTCTCTCCATGTACCTGAACGCACATACTAGGCAGTTTTTGAATGGAAGACAGACTTCTATGACTTGGAAAATCAAGATTGATTAACTGCAGGCACATTCACCCAACCAAATTTAAACACTTAACATTTCAAATACCATGAAATTTAAAATATGATTAATTATCTTAATCTCTTGGAGGGGGGGGAGCTAGAAAAAAATCCAAAAGGCCAAAACCCTTCTCAGTTCAATGATCTCTATGCTATTGTTTGAACTGTGTCCGCTCTCCCCCACCCCCACCAAGTTCACATGTAGAAACTCTAACCCCAAATGTGACTATAACTTATACATATAAGCGGCGCGCGCGCAGGCGGCACAAGCACAGCAGGGCGCGCACGGGCGCGGTCACGCTCGGGCCGGGGGCGCCCGCGGGCGCGGTCACGCTGGGGCGGCCACTAGAGAGGGAGAATTGAATGAGGTTATCTGAGTTGAGCCCTCACCCCACAGGACTGGTGAGAAGAGAGACACCAGAGAGACCTCTCCTCTCCTTCCTCACCCTCCAAGCCCTATCCCTACAGAGGACACGGGGTAAGCCAAGTAAGGTCACAGCAAGAGACAGCTGTGTGCAAGCCAGTACGAGAGGCCTCACCAAAAACCAACCCTCTGGCACCTTGAGCTTGGACTTCCATAATTCACAACTTGAGAAAATATAAATGTCTGCTCTACAAACCACCCAATTGTGGTATCATGTCAAATGTAGCAGATAAACACAGTATGATCCTAAATGCCCCATTACCTCAATACAGTGCAGAATGAAGTGTCTGCAAAGCCAAGTGCAAGCAGTGGAGCGAAGAGCTATTGTAATTTCAATAAGCAAAGGTCTTTGAGAAAACACAAGACACACCCCTCCAGGGTCTACCACATAAATGTGAAAAGGAACAGCTTTTTTCGATGAGGTTCGTTAAGAAATTTCCTTCTCCTTTTTTTTTTTTTTTTTTTTTTTTTTAGTTAAGGTAGGTGCTGAGAGAGGTTTGGAAGATATCTTTGAGATATCTTCATAATATTCATAAAATTTTATATCAGAGAAACATAATATTATTCCTTAAGATAATAAAATGGTCCCCGACATTGCTAACCACTAAATAATGCTATTTTCTCTTTCCATGAAGATCATTTTGAAAGTTCAGTTCATATCTGCTGACTGCCCACAGGGTAGTTACATTTCATCTGGAGTGACAATAGTAAGAGCACTTCCAATAGGACACTGGGAGAAAACAGATCATCTTTATTATCTGTTATAAAAATGTGCAATAACTAAAGAACAAGCACAAATGCTGACATTTAGGTTGCTATAATAATGAATCAAAAATGTTGCTAAAAAGAACTATGAGGTTTTGAAGGATGTAAACATTAAATGAGTCGAGATAATTATCATAATCAAATATATAAAATTCAAATAAATCCAAGCATCTATGAATTCCATAAGGAAGAATTTATATTAAAAAAGAAAATCCATGCTAGGTAGAAAATATCAAATTCACACCCCCTCAAGTTAATCCAGTCACCTGGGATGGGGAGACAGCATGAGATCAACAAGGATAATGGACTTCAGAGATTCCAAGTTTCAGTACAACTTTGGTTTAGACCTGAACTGGAAACATATTTGCCATATCTAAAACTCCAAAGGTCTTGCTCTCTCTCCCCACATATTCATCTCAGTACCTTCATTCTCTGTCCCTGGGAATGGTACCATCATTATCTAGGTCCTTAAACCAAAGACTTGAGGTTGCCTTTTATTCATCTTCCATTAATCACCACATTTGACCTATCCATGAACCACTTAATTCTCAGAAGTTCCTCTTAATCTTGACTTCCACAGCAAATTCCCAAATCGTTACCTTCCTGTACCAAACACAGACTATCCTCTTAGCATAAGTCTTGTTCTCTTCCAATCCATGCCATCAACAAATTCCTTTATCATTCCCTGTTAAATACTGTAATGATTCCCTCTTAGTCTCAGAGTAAAACACCTACAAACTACTTCATTGACACACAAAAGTTCTCTGATATGGTCCATCAGACCATTCTCTTTCATGTCTCTCCTATAAGTTTATAATACAAGCTACAGGATTATGTTCATTTCCATGAAAGTATCATAATCTCTCTTACCTTGCCTTGTATAATATTGTCTTCCTCCAAGTCCTTCTACTAGCTAACTTCACAATGTCCCAAAGCATTTCCAGATCCCTCAGGGTCCCAAATATGGTATTCTACATGTCTCCGTGCTAGCACTATGCACTGCCATTAAAATGAGACTATATCTAAGTAATATGCCTGCTTTATAATCCTTTATAACAACTTATATGATGCCGCATTAGTCCGCATGTAAGGACTCCTAAAATGGATGATGCATAGATAGACAGAAAGAAAGGTAGATGGACAGGTGAAGTCTTTTCTGTGGTACAAAGAAATACCCAAAATATTTTAAAAGGTAGAAAAAGAATGAATGATGGAAGTAGGAAGAAAACTATTTCTAGGAAAAGATAAAATTCTGAGTAAGAATCAGAAACTGGGAAGGCAAAGAAAATGTTCATCAAGTTATTGTGAAAGGAAGGAAGAAAACTTTTGAGCAATATACATAGGGAACTAGGAATTAGGTCATCTAGGAACATTGTTAAAAAGTTTCTCTGCGTGTGATGAGATGTCCAAACTTGGTCCACACAGCAGTGAGAACCACCAAAAAAAAAAAAAAAAAAAAGTAGAGGATAAATATTTGAGCAGTCAAGGAAGAGGATACACAGGGGCCTAAGGACCCAGGATAAAAAGGAGGGAATACCTAGCTTAAATAAAGGGAAGATATCTTCAAGTAAAAAGGTACACCATAATTTGTCCAAGATGGATCTAACTGTAAACAATTGTTACCTCAATTAAAAAAAAAAAACCCACAAGTTTTTAAGAAGTAGTTATTTGGGAAAATGTGTAAAACAATATCAGGAACCATTGCAAAGTAAACACAGGTTACAGGTAATTCTAAAAGAAAGATGATGTGTTTCATTTTCATTGTAATTATCGTACATTTCCCAACTGGTTTAAAAAGATCTATAGGCAAAAAAGCACAGAAATCTGGTATAGATTCAAAAATATTGTTGTCATGTGATGATAAAACCATGAAGACATTGAACATATGCCATTGTGTTGGGGTTTTATAAAAGGAAAAGCAGAATAACTCACTGCTTGTAAAAGGTGTACAAATATGAATGAAGAAAAATATTTTAGGATAGGTTAAGATTAGAAGAGAAAATGGAAGCAAAATTAGGAATTACAACATATCAATTAATGCAACCAAGTGCTGGACAAGTAAAATAAGACAGGCAATCATCTAGAGCAAAGGTGATCAAGTAAACGAAGAAAATAATAAATAAGACAATATTTTATTTTTTTAAGATGAACTTCAACTTTCCATCTACCATGCTGACTAATACAGCTTCATGTAAGTTGCTATAAATGATTATAAATCAGGAACATCACATAGATATATTCTCATTTTAAGGGCAGTGCATGTTATTATATTTTAAATATAAGAAATACAGTTCCAGGTTTAAGATTTAAAAGCTCCCATGGATAAACTATTTTCAAAAAGTAACATCTTTATAATAGAATACATCATGAATATCTGCACTGAACAAAAGTAAGCAACAATGACCTTGAAATTCTATCATACTGGCTTGATGAATATATGTAAGGATACTTGGGGGGGGGAGAAAAAGTTGTCATGATATACAAATGATGTTAGAATACTGAAAAAAGCCAGAATCCTCTATTTTATATCCATATACACATGCATGCACACACACACAAACACACACATGCTGCAGAAAATAAGCTACCAATAGCTGACTTGACTATAATAAACACACAGAAAATACAAAGCTAGCAAGAGATAGCCCTGGGAAGAAATGTGCAGAGAAAACTTAAAATGTTATGAGGGTAGAGAAAAGAACCCATATAATGAGGGGGGAAACTACACTTTAACTTACTCTTTTTTTCTCATAAATTGACTGAAATGATGATAAAATATTGCTAGAAGAACAAATACAGGAAAGGAATGTGAAACTTAATGAGAATAATTAGAGAAAATGTGTTTATTGAATGAAAAAATTTATAATGCTTTAAAAATGAAAATGTTATGTTATTAGACTAAAATTAATGATGTGATAAGACAAAGTTAGCAAAATTTCTGAAATATGTGATAGCATCCTATTTTTAAAACATGATAAAGGAAGTATTACCAACAATAAGTAAGAGATAAGTAATTCAACAAAAACATGCTGGAAAAAATTGACCATTTGAAAAGAGAAAAGCAAAATATTTGAACAGATAAGCATTTCTTAATGTGGAGACCTTCATAAACACTTTTGGCAGGAGTATACTAACCAATTTTGTGGTGTAATCCATAGCATGAGAAGCTAGTTTTCAACCAGCTAGTATTCATCTTATAATCAAGTCTAATTAAACATCAAGAATAAGCATATCTTTCTCTAAATGTATAGAGATGATTCTAAATATCTGTACAAAGATAATATATCAAAAGATCATTAAAATTTTTCTTCTCAAAGACTATTCAATCACATAGAAGTATAAGTTGAAAGAAAATAAGAGATAAAAACATGATGCCTCATTTGTGTGTGTGTCCAAAGTTTTTCAATTGCATTTTTTTGTGTGAACTCTATATATGGTAATTTATATTGACCTATTTCACATCATATTGCCTGTCCACTACATAGTTATTGCCAAAAATCTTATTGCTTGTATTACTTCATACAAGCATGGTAAAAAATCTAGAAAGAGAAGGTTCTAAAACATTCTACTAAACAGAATTTTATATTAAAAGGGGGCTTAAGCATATACATGGCTTCCAATTATCTGTAGATATTTCTGTTCTTCTCTCAGTGATAAAGTGATTGGAACAAGTGAACATTAATAAAATATGTATAAAGCTTTTTAATAATGGTCACATTAAAAAATTAGACATGCTATTTTCAATTATAAGATGTTATGTGGCAAATGGTCATTTATATGTGAACTAATTTGTTTTTCTTTAAGGAAATATACTCATCAAAGTTTATTGAACAGAGCCTATCATGGGTTTGTGAAAGATTACCATTCATCTTAATGTACATTTGACCTGGATTCTCTAGCCAATGATTTTATAAGCTTTTTTAACAAAAAATAAACCTAAATATTAACTTAGTTGACACATACCCTTTATGATCGTTGTAAATTCTATTAACTCTGTCCCATTTTGCATTCAGCCGAGTTAGCGTGTCCCGGATCTGAATGGCTTCAGGTCCAGAAGCTTCGAGGATAACATCTGGTTGTTTTTCATGAATGACTGCAATCTGTTCTCCGAGCTTTTCCAGTTGGTCCTTGACATTCTACAATATATTGTCATTCATTAACAAAAACCAATGAAAGAAATAAAGTAATGGAATCACAAGTAACCAAGTATTCACATTATATAAAGTACTACATTATATAAACTAAAATGAGATAAAATAACTGTTGTTCATCAAACTGTTAAAGGTCTTAGAGTGAAGAAGAATACATAACGTTCAAACGGTGGGGCAAAAATTCTCACAAATATTCAAAGTAGTATTTGAAGAAGAAAAGCAAAAAGCTTCAATAACACTCTACAAAGGTAATGAAATGCTTGAAGATGGAATTATTTACATTATCAAATATCACATAATACTAATTAAATGATTTATCAATCTATTGGCAATTTTATTGTGACTTTTTTACATAAATATTATCAAATTATACCCTAAGACCTTGATGGTATATAATACTTTCGTGAATTAACTAAAACTTCCATGTCCCTTATTAACTTACAATCACAGACCATTCCATAATACCTCAACAACTGGCCACTCTTAAGTTATTATTGATGGTATACTAGACACTGACATTTTATAGCAGCTGATAAATACACTTGTAAGAATGAATTATGTTCTGTGCCTGTTTAATTAAAAAAGTTTTGATGTTCTGAAAAGTAACTGTGCGCTTAAATATTCACATATACTGTCTAATTTTTACTGAAGTGACGTTGTATTACAATATTACATAGTTCCAGGTATGTATCAAAGTCTGCATATATTAAGTTCACCACTAAAAGTTCAGAATTAAAAATTTTTATAAGCTTTCACTAGTGAATATGAAAAAGGTTTGTTATTCATACACAATATTAATTCTGTGATTATAATCATCTACATATAAAAGTTATAAAATCATCTAAGTAGGAACAATGACAAATTCCTTGCTTTATTTCTGTATTAATTGCCATTATTCCAACACAGTGCCTAGAGATTTACCTTCAGAGAATGTTCCTGAAAAGAGAAGTCTTCAAGGACAACAGTGCTCAGTTCTGGAGTATTAAGTGATAATTCTATATCATCCATAGAAAGTAAAACTTTATTAATTTCAACCAGGTAATCTGTAGGGAGAAATGCTGATCTAATTCCAGAAGCAAGTTGACCTGTTTTCCTCTGCCGAAGAGGGGTTGCCTGTAAAAACATTAAAGGTAATAATAGTAATGCACATCTCTAAAAATAACAAACTGAAAAAAAAAAAAAAAAAAAAAACCATAGGACTACTTTGTAAATGAATACTATGACCTAAAAATCAAAATACTAAGTTTTAATTGTTTATCTATTAGCTCTTCATGCTTACAGCTAACCTTAACAATCTCTACCCTAACTCTTATCTATATCCTACTGTTGAACAGCACAAATATTGCCAACAGTTGAGAAAAATACTATAGAACAGGAATAACTCTACATAATACCCTACAACAGGACCCAACATGATAAATTGAGACAGATTCTAAGCTTACTACACTATTTATTTACCCCAATATGGTATTTTCTGTGTTCTTAGCTCAGAGTGTTATAAACAGACACTCACCTTCTAGAATAAATTCTGAATAAATTCTTTCACTGCCAGCAAGAGCAAAGTACATTTTCCTGTGAATTAAAGTATCTTCTTTGACATTACTACTTTCAACTACTGGAGGACGGGCCCTGGTAGACCAGCCAGAAATACACTGATAGATTCCCTGACTTTATTCACAATATTATTTGTATTCCCCACTAATACTAATTTTATTATCCTAATGCAAATTGTTCACATTTCACTCAAACATTACTCTATTTACTCATATGTCTAAGAAGAGAAATTATATATTTAAAAAGTTATATATTTAAACAATTACAAAAGAATTTTGACATAATATATTGTGTTCACCTAAAGATGAGTTTTGAATAAAAAGATACTAAATATTTTTAAGTTAACTAGAGGGATGAGTAGTTAATGTACATAGAAATTTACCCGGCTAACAATAAAAGCATATTATTAACATTGCTTTCCTATTCTGACTATAGAGATAATCTAGTGTGGGAGCCCATCTCAGAGATGAGAAACTTGTAATATAAATCATTGCAAGTTGAGCTCTCTGCCCCCCAAAGGAGGAACAGATTGGGAGCTGACCGGAAGAGATTCTGGGGACCCTCTAGGGGCGTAGCTCTCCGGACCCCAAGTGTGGGAGTGCTGAAGTCATGAACTGCATCTTTATTAAGAATAATATAGGAG
>PVHY01008993.1:0-58581 GCA_004024945.1 Uropsilus gracilis
ATCTATCTATCTATCTATCTATCTATCTATCTATCTATCTATCATCTATCTATCTATCTATCTATCTATCTATCTATCTATCTATCATCTATCTATCTATCTATCTATCTATCATAAATTATTAAAATTAAAAAAGAAAACCCCTTTAGAAAGAAAAGGACCAGAATATAGGTCATCTCTCTGAGGTTAGGGTGATCTGTCCTTCACAGAAATTTCTTCAAGCTCTGAAAACATAGGCTCACTCTTGGCAAGGCCAGAGTTATGCTTCTAGCTTTTAAAGGCTGATTTTTCTGAGTGCTTAGTTTCTGCCGGGAAGTTCATGAAGAAACATAGATTTTTCTTTTTCTGCTTAATGAAAGAAAACAAGTCCTTCAGGCAACTTTGTGTCATTATACCCATTTGACACACTGAGGCCAAAATCACCTCCCGTTCCTGGGAGCCAGGCTTCTTCTGATTTTGCCTTAAGCAAGAGACCCAAGGGGTCTATTGGTTCCCATAGTCCCCCCTCCCCAGCCCCCTGAAATGATTTAAGTCACCATACAAATAATTTGGGAGACAGATCAAATGTGGACCTTTAAAGAGCTGGGAATAGTACTTCAGTGTGGAGGGAGAAATTTCTGGATGTTGGGAAAACCTTATCAGAATAGAGAATGGCTTTAATCAGTTCCTGTTTCTGTCTGCTCCTGCCCAGCTTCCAGTAACACTCATGTGCTAGAGGGAGCGTGCCTGTTGGCGGTGCTTTGCTGCATGGGGTCTGCACCCTAGTCCTGCAGGGCCTTCCATCTGCTGGGTTCAACCTTTCCATCAGTGTTGGGGCACTGGTTCCACAGCCAGGACTTGTGGGGTAACACTTCGGTTCAAGCTGCAATTGGAATATACATTTATTAGCCTGCAAGTCAGTCATTCTGTCCAGGCCAAATTAAAACAAGCACAAACAAAATTTAATCAATAGTCATTAATTATTAATGCATATTTGACTTGAATTAATTGTCAATAATTATTAATTAGTTGAGCAATTAATTAATTATCAAGCAGAATATATTTGAGATGCAAACAGTGAATGGAAGAATACACAAGCACGCTAAAAACAGCAGTGTTTGAAAAATGACTTCCCATGATATCCACGTGACCTCTGTGTGGTGGCTCTGTGTTCACGTGGATTTGTGGAGAAGTTAACTGCATCGCAAGCTGACAGGTGGCAGTTCCTTTTCACTTCTGTTAGCTTTTACCCTTTGTCTGCAAATCCGTTCTGGTGGACACATTAAACCTATCAGTCCTTGGACTGTTTACATTTATAGATAATGCCTATGTGTATTCAATTATAGTGCAGAAAATAGGGCAACTGAAGATAAGGGAAAAACCAACATCTCAAAACCTTGTAGGTTAACTACAACCGACTTGCTATGGGAGGACATGACAATTTCTTCTTTATCATCTTCTTTCTCGTTTTGTTTCAAATAAAGTGCTTGTCTGTAAATTAAATTTAGAAGAATGTAAGAATAGAACAGCAGTGAGTTGCAAAAATAAAGTGATTATAAAAATTGATACATTTATTTTCTTTTTATAAATGTTTAACATACACATTAGATACTCTATAGATAACTTGACACATTTAGCTACTTCTCTTAACATATTTCTACATGGATGCTTTTCCATGGTGTTATGTCTTTTCAAATATCTTTTTAACTACTTCATATATATTCATCACAGAGATGAACTCAGGGCTGTTTAGCTCCTCCCTTATTGCCGATAATTAGTAGTTCCTAAGTTTACACATTTATAAATAATTCTGTGATGGTTCTCATTCTATGAAAAATGTGTTACACATTTTTCACTTTTCAAGAGAAGATAAACAGAAGTGGAATTGCTGTGAAGAAAACAATGAACATATTTAAACTATAGAAAGAGGCCTTCAAATTAATTTGCAAGTAGGTTTTACAACCTTGTTAAACAGTGACTCTTGAAACAATCTTGAGCAGTACAGGATGTTATTGTTTCCACAGTAGTTCTCAGTTTTAAAAGGTGAAGATCGCTCATATTTTATTGACTCTTTTTGGTTATTAGTAGTTAAACTTTGCTTTCCTTGTGACCGTTTACTCTTATTTTTAACTATAAATTGTGTCCCTTGTCCATTTGTGTGTTAGGGTTTTACTATAGTAAAGCCCTATATAGTATATAGTTTGTTGAAGATGTTGACATGCTAAAAATATCAGTTCTTTGCTTACTATACACACATACCATTTTCTTACTATGTATATATGTATATGTATATATATATATATGCACCATTCATATCTCTCTGTTTCTCTATGCTTTTTCTAGATTGACCCTTACTTTTTTAATTTTCAGTAAACTTTGTTTTTTTTGTTGGGTGTGGTGGTGCGTGCATGTAGTCCAAACGCTGGGAGGCATGAGGGTTGGGATTGCTTGAATTCAGGCAACATAGCGAAACTTGCAAACTTGCAACTAGTCTTGAAAAAGCAGTGGGGCATAGTGGCGGGTGCCTGTAATCCCAGCTACCTGAGAGGCTGAGGCTGGGGATCACTTGGGTCCATGGGATCCCAACTAACCTGGGCAACATAGCAAGACCTAGTCTCAAAAAAAAAAGGAGGGGGGAGGAGAAAAGAAAGAAAGAAATGTTGCTTTTTACAATAGTTTGGATTCACAGAAAAATGGCAAAGTGTGTAGAGTTCCCATAGGTCCTCAAATGGGTTCTGACCCCAGCTCCAATGTGTGGACATATAGAGTGTTTTCCAAGTAGTGCATTGGCACCATCTGGGTGACCTAGATGCCAACTCAAATCTAACACAATCTACCCAGAGCATCAGACATCACAGTTTAAGGGCTCCCCCCACAACACTGTTGGAAACTCCTCCAGCCCCACCCCACTTCAGACACCAATCACAAATTAAGTTATCAATTGTGCTTCTGTTCAACCAACTATGGGTCAGATGTTTCAACTACTTTCTCCCTGGCTTGGATTGATGCTCCTGAGTGACTCACAAAGCCTAAGAGAATTCGTGCTCACTAGAGTTCCAGTCTTATATAAAAAGACACAATTGAGAACAGCCAGATGACAGAGATACATAGGACAAAATAGAGGAAAAGGGTATGGCGTGCCCATGCCCCTTCAGAGCATACCACTCTCCCCAAATCTCCCTGAGTTCACAGGAGAAAATGTTCCTGAACCCTGACCTTTTTTTTTTTAATGGCTATTTATGGAGGCCTCAATATATAGAGGCAAGGCTGATTAAAGGATTGCCCTTTGGCGACTAATTCAACCGCCATGCTCCTACCCTCCCCAGGAATCAGAGAACTCACCCGATTATTCAGTACTGATTCTGTTGGCAACTTGTGCTGTTCAAAAACATAAACCCAATTGTGGTCAGAAGACATGTTGTGAATAATGAGGGACCCCTTTCACCCTTATGGGTTTGAAATGATTTTGGACACTGAAGTCAAGAAAAACCAAATCTTTTGACAAAAAAATAATGCCATTGCTCTTATTGCTCAGAAAATCCCAAGGATTTTGGGAGCTGTGAACCAGGAACTATGAAAGAAGACCAGGTATCTTTTGTCCAACTATATCGTTCTTAAAAATCAGTATATGGGCAGTCATCAATCTATTACTTTGTTCCATTTTTAGGGAACACTTGTTACCATAATTTCAATTAATGAATCCATATTGATCTATCATTATTAACTAGTCCTTACTTTATTTTTGACACCATAGTTTTCAACCAAGTGTCCCTTATCTCTTTTCTTTCACCATCCCCTCTGACCTACTATGTGACTTTTAGACACCATGTCCTTTTGGATTCCTTTTGGTTGTGACAATTTTTCAGCATTTCTGTGATTTCAAGAGTTTCAAACAATATACGTTCAGATACTGCTTAAAATGATGCTCAATTGGTATTTGTCTATTTTTTCTTTTATTTTCAACTGGAGTTATGGGTTTAAGAGTGGGGAGAGTATCATCTTCACTCTGTCATACAAGGGTACATACTGTTAACATGACCCAACCTATCTCTGCTCATGTTTCCCTCAATCACCTGTTGAGCTAGCCTTTTTCAGGTTTCTCCCCCAAAAGTCACAATCCTCCACCCCTTTTTATACTGTACTTTTGGAAGGAAATCACTACTAGCCCACACTTAGAATGGGGAGTTATACTTCATCCACCTCCTTGAGGGCGGAATATTTAGATCAATTAGTTTTATGCCTGGGAGATTTAACTCTGCTTTCTCATCGTTTTATTTATTCAATCATTTATTTATAGCAGCATGGGCTCATGGATATTTATTTTATACCTTGGGTTATATCCTAATACTATTCTGTTTATTTTACCACTGACCTTGTTCCAGCTTTGGCCATTAGAGTTTTTTTTTTTTTCCATTGACTCCTCTATCCGTTTGGCATATTCCCATCATTATATGGGTTTTCTTGCTTTTCAACTTTGACTGTCTATATCTCTGTGCTTGCCTTTGAATCCAGTAATAGAAGTGAAAATTGTGCATGTGTTCTAAATTGCCATCTTACTAATATGAATGATTTGAATAAAGAAACTCTATGAGAAAGATTGAAACAATGAGGCATCAACTTTATTTGATCGGGAAAGAGCCTCTCCTTAGAATCGGAAAGCCATACGTTTCAAAGCCACTATGACAAAGTATTATGCTGATGGTCCTCAATAAATCATGTTTCCTAAAATCTATGCTGCTAACTGGAAATAAAGTCTCCATGATAGTTAGACATGGAATTTATTAGATAATCAAAGTGAAGTTTGAACCTGGGAAGGATTCCAACAGATTTCACTCTTCCAATAAACACAAGTTTGAATTTAGTTTATATAGGTAGGAACAGTGAGTCACTAACATTAAAAATGTAATTATTCTTGACGGAGGGACTTTTAGTTCTAAGTTGTCCAGGACCTAAAGATATGCTGATGCTGGAGGAAGGCAGTGGAGGATCTCATCTCGTCCTTTCTGAAGAATGCACTGCAGAGAGGCAAAGGCTGGGTGCCCACTGCTAAATCTCCCCACTCAGCCTTCAGGGGGGTGAAAAGACTGGTTCCACCTCCAGCAGCAGCATAGCTGTATATGCCATGATGCTTGTTCGTGCTCTAAGTTTAAGATGGCTTTGCTCTCTTGCCTTCTGCACTGGGAAGAGGGTCCTCAGAGAATTTTATAGTGTGTTCACAATGCCTGGTGAAAATCCTTGCCCCTTACCATTTGACTCTAGACTTGTTAACACAAATGTCCTTGGCTAATGCTGTGCAAGCTAACTTGACACATGGAGGCTTGATGAGCGCTTGCTCACCAGCCTTCTCTGTTAGAATTCTGTAACCGCTCGGTCAAACACTGGCACTGTCGTGCTAGCAAGGACATCTGGAAGAGACCAGCACCTCAACTGACAGTCCCAGATGGGCATGTAAACGCAGCTACCTTGCAACATCTAGTCTCACCTGGGCTCCCGAATAACAGCATACGCACGCATTGCACAGGGCGAACCTAATGGAAGAACTGCTGAGCTGAGCTCCATTTAAAATGCAAAACCACGGGCAAATAAACTGCTGCCTGTAATCTTGTGTGGTGGTTGGTCTGTCATGGTGGGAAGATAGCGGACATCAGGTGCACAGTGGAAGTGACCGCCGTACCTAGGTGGATAGTGACTATTAGTGTTTGTAATTTCAGTTTCTTTTTCTAACCCCCTCGGCTTCAGTTATTGATCTGCTAGATGGCATGTATAAACCTGCTGCTGCCCATCAAAGTGAGCATTTCCCCAGATGAGCTGGGCTCGGGAATTGCCCCCAGCTTGGTCTGGAGCACAGTTCTGCCTCTCCACAATGCTCCCTCAGCCTCAGCCATTTTCTAAAGCAAAATCATTAGAATACGCCTGGTCTCCCTTTCTACAGCATCAAGGGAGCTAAGTCCATATCCCTTTGCGTAAAGAACATTGAGAGTTAGTAATTGCAAGTTAGCATTGCTCACTGCCACAAAAAGGAAGCGATGAAGCAACACCTTATTCATGAAGACTGCAGTTCTGGATAGCTGCCAGAGTGCTAGCTGGACCCAGAGCTTCCGAGGCCATTTCGATCTGGCCTTATGAAGGTGCCTGATTCCAGAGATTATCAGAGCTGAATTCAGCTTTGCCTGCTCATTCCCAGTACCTATGAGAAATCCTGCGTGTGGTCCAAGGCTGTTCTGTGTAGGTCTAATGCCAGCTTATTCATGGGTTTCGTGGCAGCCGGGGTCTGTGAGCATGGATGGGGAAGAGGACGGAGCAGAGGATTTGGAAGAGCAGGACTGGGAAATAATGACGAAGATTTGGTGCTCTCATCTTTCCTTTGGAAAGCATGTTATGCCAGTGGTCGCCGGCTTTAGTTTCGGTTGAGTAAAAGCATTTGATGCTGAGGACGAACATACTGTCATCTCTGATTCACCCACTGCTTTCCCATCACTCTATTAGCTGTCACTCTGTCCAGATTGCTAACTGAATGCCTTGGGTGATGTTTTGTGACACGTTGGGAAAATGGTGTTCAAGTTCAAAAGTCGTTATTTAAATTAGCTGCATCTCAGTATCTTCTCATCTGCCAAGCTGAGTTTAGGTGACCTCGTTTCTTCAATTCTGCAGGGTCATATGGCCTCTATAGGACTCACAGGCACATACACACATGTGTATAAGGAGCCACACGTAACTGTATGCTTTGCTGTATGTATTTTCACCCTCTCACACATACAGAGACTTGCTCTCCACCATCACCATCGATGCCATTATTGACATGTTGAGCGGGACTCAGCCCCGGAGTCAGATGCATGGATGTGACCCTGGCACCATCATGGGAAGGCACAGAGCACCTTGCAGGAGGGAGTCCAATGCACATTGGAACATACCTGACTTCCTACCCTCCCTCAGCAAAAATGGCGGCTTACAGAAGGAGCAGTCAAAAAGATGTGGAAGTCTTGGGTTTTGGCTCCACTTTTGCTGGGTCTTCCTTTGTGACCTTGTGCAAATCATTCTCCTCCCTGCAGCTTTAGTTTCTGATTCTCTCAAATGAGAAGGAGGGCGCTTTCAATTGTAGCCCAGATGAAACAAGCTCACTGCATCTTATCTCTCCTACTGATGGTATAGAAGATGGTTAACTGCGTGCAAAAAGCAGTTGTCCAAAGTCTATGAAAAATACAACTTTGTAGGTTGATTGGGGGGAAAAGTGAGAATTTAAAGAGTGACCAATATGGCAGTGAGATTGTTTTTTCTCTTTCATCTCCCTGCATCGATAAAAAGAGAGTCTCATACATCCAGGATGGATGATGAAACTCTGAGACACCCTCTCTCCAGTCAGCTAAGCAATCTTCATTCTTCCTCTCCCCAGCCCAGCCTCATTAAGATTTCGTTGATGTATATAGTTACCACAGTAGGATCAATGAATGTTCCATATCATTGCCTGTTTATTATATCATGTCAGGTCTACTTTCTTAACAACCTTCAAGTTAGTGGGTTGGTTGGTTGGTTTCCTTTCCTCTCTCCTGGCCTTGCCGAGGGGCCAGCTTGTGGCTCATTAAACTCTGGAGGCAGGTGTGGACATGCAGGTAATGAAAGCCCCAAGAGAAAAGGCCATTGGAGTGGCCAGGCAGCCTACACCAGGAAGGTAGTATGTGTAAAGGGGACCACACTGTCTTATTGTCTGCTTATCTTTCTCTCATGGCTTTGCCTGGAGGTTACTCTGTGCTGTGGAAATGGCCCATTGCAGATAGACTGAAAAAAAAAACAAACCACCTTTTCGGTTCAGAGAAACAGGAGCAGAGGAAAAGGACTCCAGGGAGGTATAGGGTGTTGGGGGGTCAGGAGAGAAGAGAGCTAGGGAAGGGGAGCTCCTGATTCTGAAAATGAAAATGTGGGATCCTTGGCTCACCCCTGAGCAGCACATGTGCAGAAAAGACACAGAGATTCTCAGCAGCTCTTAAGTAGGAGATAAATCAGGAGCCACGCTTGGCAGCGCATTGCATGGCCTCCTCCCCACCCACCACAGGCACATGGATGGGACAGACACAAAGAGCACAGCAAATACTTTAGAAATTACCTGATATTAGAACCTCTGCCCGTGGAAGGCGGCACAGAATTTGTGATCTGTACCTAATCAAGCCTATTAAAGCAGGCAAAATGACAATAGCATCCTCCAGAGTATTTTTACAGAAATTAGAGTTTCACGACATACTTAACCTGCCCAGGATACAATCCAAAATGAATTACAGAAAGAAAAAAGATTATGAGAAATTCTCAAAGGCAGCATTCGCAGTCTATATAGCACATGAGCCAGGTCACCCCACGACTGGTGGTAGTGGGGCTCAGAAGAGTTTTCACATTTGTACATGGTTGGGGGAAATTAGCCTATTTGGAATTTGTGAAAATTTCATGCAACTCAAATGTTTAGTGTTCATAAACAATATTTCAATGGAATAGAGCCGTGGCCATTTCTTTCCTGATGATCGACAACCATTTTCATGCTATGATGTCAGTTGAGTCAGAGCAACAGAAAACACCTAGCTAAGCCTGAAAAAAAATGCTGGAAAAAATAATGGAAGGGCTCCTACTAAAGGGAAAGATAATCCAATAAAATATCACTCTTTGAGATGACCTAGATGTTGGAGTTTTCAGAGAGATGTGGGCAGATATTGAAAGATGTTCAGTGAGGTAAAGCCTAGCTCTTGATATATATGGATAGCAGTTTTCCAAAAACAAATAAGAACTATAAAAATGAGACTAGAAATTTTAGAACTGGGAAATATGGCATCTGAATCAATAGATGCTCTCAACAGCAGACTGGAGGTGACAGAGGAAAATGTCAGTGAACTTAAAGATGTACAAATAAAAATTTCCAAACTAACAAACAGGAGGAAAAGACTAGGGAAAGAGGAAAAGGAGCCTTAGAAACCTAAGTGATATCAGAAAACTTTCTAAAACTTCCACCATTGGTGTCCCAGAAGACAGGAGAAAAAGATTGATGCAGAAAAATATATCAGAAGAAATAATCTGAAAATTTCCCAAATTTGGTTGAAGACAAAAGTTTACTGATTCAAGAAGTTCAGAAATCTCCAAACAGGATAAATAAAATTATCTCCAGAGATAGCATAGAAATAGCATGGAACCAAATAATTACTAAAGCCTCAAAAATATCTATATTAAAATGATAAACTGTCAGTCACTAGAGAAAGACTTGAAATAAGCATTTGTAAGAAACTAAATATTGTGGTGCCCTAAATATTCCCTGCACATGTTATTCTTACCTGAGAGATGTGAAGGCCAGGAAGATGGAATTATTTGTCCAACTTTGGCAAGTGCTCTCAAAAGGAAAAAAAAAAAAGAAGGAAGGAAAAAAAGGAAGAAGGGAGGGGTAGTAAAGGAAGAGAGGAAAAAAGGAAAAGAAAGGGGGAAAGTAGTTATCAGTGTGGATGAGGTTAGTAAGAATCTTAACACTGACTTTCATTACCATAGCGTTTTCCTTAGGAGGAAAAGAAAAATAGTGATTTTTTAAAATGAGATTAAGTAGGAGAAGGCAAGGCTCACTTCAGCATCTCAGCAAGGGGTGGTACATGAGGTTTCCATTAGGCAGTGGTAGGGTGACAAAAATGCAGCAGATGTTTATAAGGGAAAGTGGAATGTAGCCCGTGGAATATTTTGCTTACTTAGAGATTTTCGCTCAAGTCATGCTTAAAAGGGCAAAACTGGAGGCGGGGGACAATGCCTTTTTACACAGGATGAAACCATTGGAAAAATTCAATAAAAAATATACTCATTTCTCTGCCAAGAAAATCAGATGAATTGTTTGTTGATATTACGTATCCAGAAAAAGTGAGACAATAGACTCTTGGCTAAACTCACAATACTTTGGCAGCCTGGGAAGTGGTTTCTCTTCTTCCTCTTTCTCCTCTTCTCTTTTATGTCTTTCCTCCCCCCTCCCCTTTCCCATCCACTGCCCTTCCCCTCCCTCCACTACTCTTCTTTTTTTCTCCTCTCTTCTATTCCTCTTCATTTTCATCCTTGTCCTTCTTCCCTTTCTCTCTCTCTCTCTCTCTCTCACACACACACACACACACACACACACACCCTTAATGAGGATTCATAGACTGGACTTTAATTTTTCTACCCACCTTCATAACTGACATGCCAGAGCTGACCCAAGAGGAACTGAGATACCATAAAGACCCACTGGATCTTCTTGGGAATATGTTGACATTTAATTTTTTTAATTAGTTTTAACATTTTAATTTTAAAACTTAGTTTTCAGCATATAAAACATTAGCGCTCCAGATCATGAAACAGAGAAGTGAGATTCCATTTGGGAAATATATTCTGAGATCTTGAAAGTCCCTTTAAGATACAGAAAGTTGAAATCTTGTCAAAGCCCCTGGCCATGTGTGATGACTTGCAGTAACGACCCAGTGTTACTTGTCTGAGTTGCTTTGGAAGGTTGAGCGAGAAATCCGAAAGAGCACTGTGACTTGTTGACAGCACCAACGTCCAGTATGGGGGCGGAGTGGGTCTCGTCAGGCAGGGCCAAGGGAGCAGGTAGAGCCAGGGTGCAGGATCGTGGCTCCCATGGTGCCTGGAATGACAGCGTCCACTGCTGAGGGTCTGAGCTGAGAACTCAGGGCTAGAACCAGGAGCATCCCGACGCCATCTTTACACTCAGCAAGGAGAATGCTGCTGGAGACTCAGGATTCTGCCAGGACCACAGCTTCAGAGTCCCAAGTGCCCTGCCGCCCCAGGCTTCGTCTACGAGTAGAGGAAGTGCAAACCCCCATCTGTAGTCCTGTGACGAATTATAGCCTTGATGGTGCTTGGGTCTAGAAAAGAAGGATCATTTCTGCATCATTGTTCCTTGCCCAGAATAACGGAAGCAGCTTATCTTTTGAGATGTAAAGATATTTTGAACAAGAACAGCATTCCTGAACAATTCCTACAACCTCTGGTATTTTCTAAACCTGGACTGATCTGGGCTAATCTTTCTGCATCTGACATTTCCCTTTGTTCTATCTTTCGTTTTTCCAGACTATAAATATATATATATATATTTCTCTATATATGTAAATATATATAGATATATATGTAGATATATATTAAAAGTGAAATGGATGACTGACATCAAAGGGGAAGATTTTCCAGGGGAGTTCTAGCAAAGGACAATGGGGACCTCAGATTGTTTCGAAGGTTCTGCCACCCTGGCCCATCAGGACACAAACTAGGAGAAGGAGACATGATATAAAACTGGTTTGAATTTAGCAAGAGAAAAAATAAGTCCTGGCAGGTGTGTATGTGTGTGTGTGTGTGTGTGCGCGTAAGGTATAGGTTTGCATATATAGTATATTAATTTGTATATTCATTTATCTACACCTTTACCATATATATTTATATATACCTATGACTGAAAAGAGTTGTTTGTCTAATTCTTTTAGCTCTCAAGTTTCACTTTATCTTATTGATCATTCCTACCAGTTATTACTACTTCAGAGAGCCAGAAGGGCTTGTCTCATGCAGGAGCCAGAAGGACACAGTACATTGCTCCTCTCAGCAACTTCCAATGAGAAGAGTCTATGCAATTGTTCCATCAACGGTGCTTGGAGAGATGTGACTCTGAAGAATAAACAAATCTAAGAATTACTAGTCATGATTGCTTGCCAATTAGCTGTTGATTCCTTCTTAATGGGGTGGTGAGCTTCACTGGAAGTTTGCTGGGCACATAGTACCGTTTCTCATTATTGTTTCAGAGGAGTCAGACAGAACGCTGTCCTACGCGGGAGGATAACATTCAGGACGACTGTGCAAATGCTGGGGAGGTTGGAGCCCCAGCTGACAGCTTAAGAAGGGAAAGGATGATTCTTGGGGTCCCACTGGTAAGTAAGCAGTGTGTGCACAGGCTGAGAGTCCAGACCATGGGTGTCAGAGAAGCTAGGCTCCTGTTTTGAAATACAAGCACCAGCAGTACTTTTTGTAAAATAAATGAGGTGCCAGGCACACATCTTGATAAATTATGAAATGCCTCTCTCTCTCCTCCTCTCTCCATACTCTCCTCCCCTATTCTTTATTCCCATTAACTTGTGAACTTGTTTCTGCCAAAAAGACTCCACGGAGCTGAGAATGTTCATTTATTAAAGGCATTCTGGTGAATGTTATTTATAAGGTGTTGGTCTATTGGTGAGCTGACCGGATGTGCATAATGCAAGTCACCTTCTAGATCCCCATAAGCATCTCCAGTTGGAATTTTTCAAGGTTTATCTCAGTTCATTTCAGCGGGAGATTTTGTTTTCTTCATTAATAAGTGGAGTCACCACCTCCTGACTTCTTTCCTTTCCAGCTAAACCATTTTGCTGAATTTTAATCACTTACTACTCCATGCCATGTTGTAGTCAGAGAAATTGAGTCTAAGATGAAAAAGCAGAGACATTGTTATGCAAAGTCCATGACTGTTCTGCACACAGAAAAGAGGGAAAATAGCCACTTGTGGTTGTGGGATTGCTGAAGCAGGGCTTCAAAATGGTTTCCATTTTGAAGAAGAGAATAAAGTGCATCTGAATTTTGAACAAGGGAATGATCTGGCAACAGGGAGAAGCAGGAAAACGTCCCACGTCTTCTAAACAGCCTGTGCACTTTGGTACTGACAGAACATGGAACTGGGTGTGAGCAAGGAAGGAAACACAGCTCTGCCGAGCAAGCAGCTGCCAAGAACTTCTCCAAGGAGAGAAGAAACCATGGTGTTGGTGCACTTGGTCAGCTGCTGGGCAGATACCCTGCGTACTCCATTGAGAGCCTGGGGATCATCCACGCATGGGCACCAAGATGGGTAAGGAAGCGGCCAAACTCCAGAATGCCTGTGACTTTCTCGGGCCTGCATTTTGATACCTTTACGTGTCCTCAAAACAGTTAATCAGCAAAACCTTTCAAAGCAGATGGATCGCTGAGCATTTTTCTTGAAGGGGAATAAGAAATAGAACATTGAAATCAAGGCAGCAAGAAACAAAACTAGGCAGGCTGTGAAACTGAGTGAGAAGGGAAGGGAAGGGAAGGGAAGGGAAGGGAAGGGAAGGGAAGGGAAAGGAGAGAGGGGAGAGAGGAGATAGAGGAGAGATGAGAGGAGAAAGAGAAGACAGAGGAGAGAGAGAGAGAGAGACCTTTTGGTTCTGAAAAGGAACCCAGGATCCCAGGATGTGGGACAAAAGGATGGCATCCAAGAAGGGCTATTTTTTTCCTTGGAGTAGATCAGGCCAAACTAGGCCTTTTTGCAGTTCGTACAAGCAACTCATCCCCAGGAGAGGACTTGAAGCTGCTTCTGACACTCCACCCCCAGGTCTGGAAGCATCAACAGGATGTGCTTCTCTGACCATGGGGAGAAATAATCCCAATGTGGGAAGCTTGTCTCCAAGCGGTGTGAGCTATTCATTCTGATAGCCAGGAGAATGAGCATTCCGGATGCCAAGTAAAAATATACAACTCTTTCTGGAAGCAACAGGAATCTATTAACAATAGTGGAACACAGCATAAAAGCATATCCTTGGAGTCACTGGATCCTGGCGATGTAGCAGTGCAGATGAAGAGTCTTCCTGGAAAGGTTTTCTAGAAGATTCAGTGTCAAGAAACAGGGTGATATCACCAAGACTGAACACAGTGCTTGGCACTGAATAAGCGACCCAAATTGTCTCCTTGCCTTTTCTTCCTGTTCTTACTCTCAGCCTTAATAGAATGAAATGATCTAATAAGAGAACAAAAATAAAATTGACGTAAAGGAGGGGGGAGAAAACACCTTGACTGATCGTTTTCTCTGCCAAAAAGATCTTACCCAGAGCTTTGGAAACAACTCCAATTAAGAGGTATTTTTGAAGGCATACTCGTGTATATTGTTTTTTTATTCCCTCTTTTCCCGGTGATCAGGTTAGACAGAAAGAAATAGATAGACTACTTCAGTTTCACATGAAATTTCATGAAAAATTTAGAACCTTAACCACTCCTGCTCCCAAATTGGCATTTATTAGAGTTATGAGAAGAGTTTGCAAGTGAGAACTACATCAGAAATATGCACAGGGCTTGTGGAGGGTTACTTTCTGCAAGCGGTGATGTCTTACTGTCAGTCTTTAAAAGAAATATCAAAAAGGTAATGTGAGCTGAAGCTTAAGATTTCTCAATATGTCCATTTGAGTTACAAAGGATTTTTATGCTCCATTTCAGACATTATTTAAACATTGTTATTCCTGCAAACATGCCACACAGAGATAAGGTTTTGCTCTGAACCACATCGAAATGCAGATTGGGCTAGAAAGTCAGTTTCAAACTGCCTTCTTGGAGGTAACTGTTTATTAAGCCTTGGAGGAATTTCAATTGCAAACCCTTAGTGAAAGTGGGGGGAGAAGAAGATTTGTAATATTCTCCTTAATCATGTGATTTGCACAACACTGGTACAGTTATAATCTAAATAAAGTTCCTGGAGCCATCAGTGCATTATAGTATAGCTGCTTCATTTAATCTAATGGTCCACATTTTGGTAATTTCCATGCATTTTAATCTATTTAATGATCACCTTTCTTCGGTGATTTACAGCAGCTGCATGTCTAGGGTTCTGGTGCCTAGGAGCCATGCACCGCGCAGTAGACTGGGAGAAAATACAATTGAAAAACACAGGTTTTGTGCAAACCTGCCCTCATTAAACACCATGCTGATATATGCTGAGAATATGTTTCTGCCGCAAGATTTAGTAATGGACATTCTGTGGATGTCCAAAGAAAGGAGTTGATCTTAGGATGTTTGGGGTGATTTATAGAACACATTGAACTACTTATAGAATACATTGATAGAATACTTTAGTGGAACAGATGGACACCACCATGTCCCTGGAGCAGTTTACCTTAGCATGTTCTTAGCAGACCAGATACAATAACTCCCTCATACTGAGGAAGACATTCTACACACACATTCAAGGTTCTGAGAAGTCCTGTAATGGAAGAGCTTATTTTGTTAGTTGTGGAAACATCAGATTTAATCTTTCCCAAACTAAATTAATCCCAGAAATCATCTCTACCTGTAACCCCTTTGACATCCTGTCAAATAGACTTCAGGAAAGATAACCTTAGTCTCTACCCAATATCATTTTTGCTTTGGGAAAATAAAACTTACGTGTGAAGGCAGACACGTCTGGGTTTCTGTCTGGCACTCCAGGCACTGAGATTACACATCATCATCTATTTTAGGCCCCAGAGCCTGGCTTTATCTCTCGAAATACGAGACTCTCAGCCACCTTGTAGGATTCCTGTGAGCTGCAAGTGAGAAAGCATGCAAGATGATTAGAGAAGACCTTGGCACATAGTAGGTTTAAATCCATAGTAGATGCTTTCTTCACTTTGATCTAATTCATCTAGTCTCTGAGAGTCGGGAGCTACGGCTTTGAAAAAGACAGTTCCTGTTTACACAAATCTGCTTTTTTTTTTTTTTTTTTTTTGAGACTAGGTCTCACTATTTTTGCCCATGGAACCGCAGGCTCTCGTTGCCCAGAGGGCCACAGACTCAAACAATCCCCAGTCTCAGCTTCCCAGGTAGCTGGGATGACAGGCGTGTACCACCACACCCAGCTATTTTTTTGGAACTAGGTCTCACTACGGACCCCAGGAGGGACTTGAACTGCGATCCCTAGTCCCGGCTGCTTCATAGGCTGAAGCTTACAGACACGAGCCACCGTGCCTGGCCAAATCTGCTTTTGTAAAGGGAAGGCTGCTCTTTGCTTCAGATGGCCCTCTGGATACTTCAGGACACCTGCAAGACGTTCTCACTTTAAATAAACCCTTACTGCATGTCAGATGCTGGGCCTTCCTCCAGCTCGTCTCGTCATCCTGGTAGTAGTCTAAAGTGAGCGGTTCTGATGGAAATTTAAGTCCACTAGAAGTACGTGACTTGTCTAAAATCACAGTCAGATCCTGGTGGGGAGACAACCAAGTATTACCTCATGTTCCTTTCTATCTTTTTTAGAGACTAGTTCTCTCTATGTTGCCCCCCAGGGGGTAGTCTCGAACCCATAGACTCAAGTGATCCCTAGTCTCAGCCTCCCGAGGCTGGGATTAAAGGTGCATGCCACTGTACCCGGCTCTACCTCATGTTCTTAATAACAAGAGATTGTTATTTATCTATAAGAACTTCCAAATCTTCCATGATTAGTCATGAAGGGCTGGAAGAGAAAGGAGGAGGGAAAAAGAAAAGTAGACAAAGAGCCAAAAGGCAGATGTCATGGAGCCAGAATGTGAGTGAGATTACGCGGGCATGTTTGATAGTCAGGTGATTCTGTTGTCTCACAATTTGCAAAATATTATGAATTTGTCAGAAACTGACAGACTACATGTCTCATTAGCCAGTGTAGATCTGAGTGACTCATATAGATTAAAATGCTATTTTGTTGCCAGAACTTTGCCAATCAAGTCAGAAATGGAATTTCTAGAATTTCTAGAATTCTGTAGGAATTTCTAGAATTCTGTCCCAAGATTTCAACCGATCCTCTCGTTTCTCTAGGTGTTTGTGGGTTATAATTGAGACCACTGTGGAACACTACGAATCAAGGTGAAAGGGTTAGAAGAACTTAATTAACTTTGAAGATATTGAAAGAAATCATAAGTAAATAACATTTTGTTGACAAGTTGGACTTTGAGGATGAAACACCTTTGAGGACCTTGAGTTCAAGTGATTTTGAAAAGTGATAAAAGTTATTTTTGAATATTTACATTGGTATCAAGTTAAACAGGCAAGAAATCAGTACTTTTGATCATCTTTATCAGCATACTGGCTAGGAAATAATTTAGAAAGTTGGTTTGCATGGATATAGTAGAGCCTAAAATGTTTGTTCAATCAATTAACATTTCAATACAGCTTGGATCTGTCATACTCTTACCAGTGCCTGGGATTAGGAAGGACAAAGGAGACAGAGGATGACTAGGACCTAGACTTCTACTTTATGTGGCTCATTGAGTGACAGAAAAGGAAAGAAAACAGCTCTTTGATGGAAACTACAAAGAAGACCATTTGTATGAGGAGGGAGAATGAAGAAGCTCATTTTCATAGAAGACAATTTGAGTTAAAAGGGAATTTTCAGGGGTAGACAATGATGCAATTTATAAATATGTCTCTCTATTTATGTAGATAGTTATATTAGATGGAGATAGATGTGTAATCAATAAAAAATTAATAAAAACTAAAAGATAAAAAAGGAGGGATTTCTAAAAGGAGGGGTTGTTCAAATTCATCAAGGAGGAAAAGGCAGGGGATGGAGGACAAAAGTAATCCAAGGCAGAGGGAACCTTGGAGGCAGAGCTGAAGGTATGTTCCAGATGGGGGCTCTGGCACAGAACTGCAGCTGTGGGGGGAGGGGCAATCCTGCCCTCACAGCTGTCAAAGCACATCTCTGGGACTGTGAATATTATCCCTTGGGGAATAGAAAGCCATCGGACAAGAATGGTGGGGCCACCTCGTCAGCTCCATCGAGCGAACTGTAAAGTCATCACAGACTAGTCAGAAAGGCCCCTTGCCCATCAGACAGACAGACAGACAGTCATTCTTACTGAAAAGCTGCCCTTGAGGAACAACGACAGAGGCCCCACCCCCACCCCATTCTAACAGGGACACATCCTCCTATATAAACCTCTCTTAACATCTCCCTGCTGGAGTAGACTTATGAGTCGCATTGCTTAAAATAGCATAGCTCAGGCAAACTCCGACAGCTACATGTTTTACAGGGTATATTTTGTGTAGTCGGAAGTTCAAGATTAAAAGGAACATCGTAGATAATTTAGTTTGATCTTTCCATGATGCCTGAATCACTTGTGACTTTATAGTCACCGCTGAGGGTGGCTCAGTCTCTGGTTGCATGCCGTGATGGAGACCTCACTTTCTTCCCAAATAAAAGCACTCATCAGACAAACATCAGAGGACGTCTCATCAGGGATGTCAGAGGGGTTGGGGTAGGGTAGTGGGCAAGTGGGTTTCTGTTCTCAGCTGTGGCCAGAGGCAGAATTGAGACATGGAATGGGCAGGCAGGTGTGTGCCCTAGACTTGAGTTCTGGGAATTTGTGGGGACCTTGTGTCTAGAGGAGGATTGTGTCTACACAGTCAAGGTCACATTCCGAGTGGAAGTCATAGCAGCTTTGCTGGGATTCAGATGCAAAGCTGGAAAGGAAAGAAGTTGGGCTAAGTGTCATGACTAACAGGCTGGTTGACCAGATTATATGAAACCCCAGATGGAGGTTGGGGGGGCTGTGATAGCAGATGAAGATAGCTTGAGTTTGCAGACACAGCAGAATTAGGGGAAAAAACTGAGCGGGAAGATGAAGAGTGAGAATCTTCAAGGACTATTTTCATGAGTGACTCTAGAGGGAAGAGGTAGGATTTAAAAGAAGCTGGTGAGATGGTCAGAGCCTGAATGAATCAGCTACAGGAGGGAGTATTTAGGGCCAGACAGAGATTCACCCACAATTCAGGGTTTGATGAGCGAAATGCAGTGTGTTTGCTGTTGCAGCTGCAAACAAACAGTCTGCAACCATAGGAGCCCAAAGCACACCCCATCTCTTGATAGCAACAGGATAAACTGACACTTGACTCCAGTCAGTCTTGGTTTAACTTTATACCCTGTGATGAGTGATTTCAGTGTGGGAGTTCCTCTCCTTTCTCCATGGCTCCTTTAGTTCTAAACACGTGAAACAGGTTGACTAACTGAAACTGTCTGATCACTTGAAGAAAGTGCACTTAGCAGGGGGGTGGTAGCATGCTTTCATGTGCTGGGTGGGTGAGGGGTGTCAAGTAACACCCCTGAATTGATCTTTTTAGGAAATTGCAAAATGAAAAACAAAAGACAGATTTTCAAACTAGATTTCCTCTCTGAGAGAACTTCCTGAGACATCGCTATTAGTCATAGATACATAATTTAAGGGTTCAAAAGAAATGTCAGAAAACAATTTTCATGCCAATTTTTCAAACTCAAAATGGAGGGCTGAAAATATAGAAGGCACTGAGGTCATGCACATGCATATTTTTCAGGCTTCATGTCCTGATGTAGCAATTATACAAAATCTGGTAATTGGGCGGTTACTTTGTCAAGACACCTGACTGGTTAAATAAACCCAGCAGGTGAAGTTCTGGAAAACTGGTTTTGAGCATAAACTCATTACGATTTTTAAGGTATAGTGAATACAGGAAAACTAGATTCTCGTGTTGTGCTTCTAGGAAAACTTCTGAAAGGGAACATCTGAGAAAATCTAGATTGAAGCTAATCAACATATTCATAGCTCCCCTCCCCCAGTCTCTGTCTCTATACACACATTTGTATACACACAAACACATAGGAATACATCCATTAGGAAAGGACTATTTTGGCGTTGCCAGCAAAACCAGTCATTGCACACCCAGATTCATGCTGAGACACAAAGTAGGGTATTTGCAGACAAAAGGAAACTAAAGAGAGTAGTGGATATCTTCATAAACAAGCTAGTGATCACCTCCAACTCAGTCCTTGCAAAATGAACTCATGTTCTCCCATTGCAGCTCTCACCACCTATTATTTCCCCAAACTTGGTAAAATAGTATTTAACAGCTACCCAGATGGGCAGGTTAGATGCCCGGGTATCATCCTTTTTACCTGTTCTCTTCCTCTCTTGTCAAATCTGTGTCTGTATTCTGTGTCGCCCAGTTCCTGAGTGACCTTCCAAATATATCCACTTCTCCATCCCTGCTGCAACCACCCAGGTGTGGGGTACCACTGATTGCAATCCCTGAACTGGTGCTGGAACCAGTAGTTACCAAGTAGCCTTGTTCCCACTTAAATCCGATGTCTTATCACTGCCCCGTGAGCCTTTTGAAATCAGATCATGTCCCCCACGCTGCCCATTGCATACAAGCTCTGAGTGACTTCTCGTTGTTTCTAACAACCCAGGGCCTTGGTGGACTTGCCTGTTCTTTAACAGTAAGACTGACTTCTGTAGATTTAGCTGTGCTTTTTCTCCAAATGACTTAGTATTTGTTGTACTTGTTGATACTTTTGAGTTTCCATAATCCTTCTGCCTTGAAGGGCTTCCCACATGTCTTTCCTCCTGCATGGACCTCTCCTTCTCATTCTTTAATACTTGAAGTAGTTTCTGTGTCACTTAAAATCAAAGTTCTGTCCAAGGGAAAATTTCTCGAACCCTCTAGAGTTAATCAGTCCCCTGCTAGCAGCTTCCTTGATATTACTTATACCACTGTTGAAATAAGCTATTTGGTTACTTATTATTACTGTTTGGTTGCTGGAGTTAGAAGTCCCATTAACTCAGGAAAAGCTATGTCCTAATAACCAGTGTATCCTCAGAGCCTGAAACCACAACTCAAACCAAGTCCTAAAAATTGTTCATAAAATGGAGCCATACGTTACTTGGGTGATCTTTGATCTCTTGGAAGTGCAATTGATTGTACTGATAAATCAAATGAGACTAAAGTAAGTCTGAGGTTCTGAGCCTGGATGCAAAAAATCAATACAATTGATGGAGGGGCAGAAACTAAACATTCAGACTGTTTTGGCATAAGTGAAAAAAATCACTGCTGTGCGTATCTGCTAATAAGAGGTTCTGATGTTGCGCTTTGCAGGGAAAAGTAAACTGTCCAGAACAAGAAGTGTGACTTTGTTTTCCAAGCTGCATTGCCAAGGTTGTTCCTGCAACATCCGTCAGGTCTGGGACCTCGCATATTTGAACTCTCCAGAGATGGCAGAAGAGGGTGTCGAGGGGACTAGAAACCAAGGAAGTCATGAGGTACTGTAGCAGTTGCCGGGGAAGTACTTGGCAGCCTATTTGATGATCTCTGTAGACTTGTGATGAACAGGAGCACAAGTGAGAGACAGGGACCTTGGGTGAATTTAGGAAGAAAGCATATGCTGACTCAGTAGTGGTAGCTTTGACTAAACATGCCCATGAAAGGGTCCTGTCTGCACCAGAGAGAACTTGCATGGAGTCAGCAGTGGTTAGGGGTAGACTAAGCCAGCCTGGTGCATCTTGGGATTTCTTCACTTGACTTGGTTTGATAGACATGTCTACCCCCATGTTGGAGAGGGCCAAGTTCACTGGGAACTGCCAGAGCATGCAGTTGGCATCCTATTTACTTGGTATCTTTCGGAGAAGCTTGCATGCCTCTGGGACTGTGCTGGGATTGTTCGCAGACACTGACTCATTTGTGCCCCACTGCAGCTGCAGAAGGTAGCAGCATGCTTTTGGAAGTTAATTTTGCAGGGGAAGAAAGTAAGACTTAGCAAAGTTGGGGGACTTCTTCGAAATAGCAGAGGTAGTAACTGATCCTTTTGGTGTTTTGTTTTGTTTTTGACTTCCACTCATCCTCCACCACTATTTCAGAATGATAAGTAATGTCATTTTGTAGGTAAAGTCCCTCTGCAGAGCTCATGTTGTAATTCTATGTGTGACTCTAAACGTGGCCAGCGCATTGGAAACTGAACTGCAGTGACAATCCCTTTTCACAAATGAACTAAAAACAAGGGTCTTCCAACTAGGTCATTTCTAATTATTAAATGTAGCTGAGATTGCAGATAATGAAGAAAAGTAATAGTGGCAGAATATTTGTGATGTAGGGCAGGGTGACTTTCTAATTTAAAATTGTATTCATGTTCCTAAGGAATACAAGTACCAGACTTGGCAAGTAGGGAGGTTATGACTCAAGACAAGGAAGGGGAAACCTGGAAAAATCACGATCAAAACTTCATTATGCTCATAATTAGGCTAAAAATAAGAGCATACGACTGCTAAGGGAAAACACGCACTGCAGATATGAGATTTCTGGTAGACAAAGTTGAAGAGGGATGAATATGTGAAGCAATATTATTGTAGTTGAAGACAGGAAAGAAATGGATGGCGTTAATAACTTAATGCATCTGGTAAAAGTAGGGGAACTGTGCAGTGATAAATAGAAGGAGAAGTCGAAGAAAATAAATGAATAAATAAAGCAAAGTCTAAATGGCCAATACAGTGAGAGACCAGAATTCTAAGCTGCCATCAAAGATGATAAGCAGGTGGGAACAGGCAGGTGAAAAATAAAGAGGCGAGGATGGAGTGCATATAGCAATGAGGCAGCTAAGCCATGTTGAACAGTGAAAGGCGTCTCCAGTTCATCAGTGAGACATGGAGCATGAAATGCTTATGAAACTGGGGAGCCAACAGGGCCACCTCAGGGGTCTTGACCACGCATGGGGACAGGCTGACATAGATGCTAGCTTGAGAGTGCAAAGAAGGGGTGTCGACTCTAGGAATTTGTTATCCTTTTTTCTGGGTGCAAAGCACATGCTGTGGGAAGAGTGAAGGGGACATATTTGAATGCCCATAGATGGACTGAGGGCATCAGACCACAGCGTTTTGTTGTGGGGAAGGTGGCGTTGACCATGCCCCAACCTGTGTGACTTCTGGCTGCTGAGTGGGAGAACCCACTGCAGTGCCTGTTGTGAGTGTCAGCTATGAAAGGTGCATGGATGTGACCTGCCCCGGGGCTCACTATGCAGGAACGATCCCAACCGCAGAGTCAGATGGTGTAGCGGAAGGAGCTGCTGCAGAAATGAGTGAGGAGGGGAGGGAGGAGGTTCACCGGGACACAGCCCGTGCCCTGTTCTAGGTTCAGACTCATGAAAGACTACTACCCCCACACTCACCCTATGACTGGGACATGCATGTCCCAGCCTCAGGAGAACAAACGAAGGTGCAGAGATCTTCAGTTATATGTCTTTGGTTTATGATTGTGATTGGTCTGCCTGGAAATCTGACCCCAATTTCTGAATACAAAACCCCTGTTCTTTGCATCGTGCCAGCCAATTAAAACACCTGAGCCATTTTAGTCTGTCTGGTTCAGAGGCTCGGAAGCTGCACTCTTACTTCTGTTTAGGGCTCTATGTTCTGGCTTAGATTTGAAGAGCTTTGTTATCACCCCCTCCACACACACCCCCCCCAGTCACTGCATACATAATATTAACCCATCATTGGATTGAGGGGACGTTTGGAGAGAACTAGGAAGCCTTTATCGCAGACAGGGAACACGGCTTTTGGGTCCAAGCAAAAGGTGCCCTCAACCCCTGCAGGCCAGGGGTGTGGTTCATGGAAGGTGAAAACCACAAAAGAGAGGCAAAAAGCCACAAGATAGACACCTGCTCCTGAACTGGTTGCCTCCTAGGTCCCCGGCAGGTCAGTGACTGGGGACCTGACTGGATGTGAGTTGGCACCCGCAGGACTTGGCGGTGGTGGCTTTTCTGAGAAGGCAGCTTGAGCGTTCAGCCTCAGGCCCTGGCGTGGCTGCCCAGCCAGACTGCCTCCCCTCTGGGGCTGCATTCACCTGGCCACATCCATGCCCACAGTTGCTGTGACTTCTGGGCGTGTCTCTCGGCATTTTGTGGTCAGTAGGTGTCGTAGGAACCTTAAGGTCAAACATTCACCCCAGCTGCATGCCGCCATCCCTCCACCCCTCAGTGTACCAGGAGCAGGAAGTGCACGGTGAGGTGACAGACTCCCAAAGTCACTGGCAGCAAAGGCAGGAGGCAAAGAACAAGACATTCTGCGCTCCATCTTGCCATCCGTTCAGCCAGTAGGTTTTTAATTTAGTTTAGAAAACGTCAGCCCCAGATGGAAGTGGGCAGCCCCGAGAAATGTAATCTCAGGCACGGAGGTATCAGGCTGGACTCAGGAGAGGGATTTCATGCCTCACAAATCGCCCTGAATATTTCATGTACATTAAAAAATTAGTAGACAAAGCTGGAGCACCAGTGTATAATTTACCTAGACTTGCAAGATGTTTTTGATATGGAGCAGGGCAGAAGATTTATCTGCGGGCCCATTAGACTGCCCTTGGAACAAAATACATTGACTCTGCATTAGCGCCCATCGGAGAGGGTGGCAGGAAGGGCTTGTGGTGAGGCGGGAAACAGGGGCATCACAGAGAGAAATAGCAGCTTCATCTCTCGCTCCCTTCTGCAGAGTGGATTGGGGAGTTGCTGTTCTCCGAAGGACGAGCGAGCGTTGCCCCCCTATGAATGAGTTTAAAAGGCATAAACAAGGGAATCTGGTGGCCTAATTTGGAGAGGTCTGGGGGGAATCCGCCTCCTTGTAGATAATGAGATCGTATTTGGAGTAGAGAGGCCACCAAGTGAGAAAAAGAATTTAATAGAAATATCTCCACTGTTTACAACTAAGGGAACCTTGGCGAGATGTGCGGAGAATGGAATGAATTCACAGCCTGGCACCTTTTTATGTTTAGAAATGCACCTCCTATGTGACCCTCATCCTGGGAATAAATGTAGTTCAAGTTTACAGTCATTCAGTCCTCTGAGTTATATTTAGCTGGGGTTGAAAGAGTTCGGAAATTCAGCCTTGGGCTACATTTACTGGCAGAAGAATCTGTGTCTTGCGTTCACTTTCTACCTCCCTAGGTTCTGACATTCTCAGAACTCGCCTCTACTCTCCCTCCTCTACTGAGAATGTGCTCACCGTCGATGCTGCAAGGACGCTTCTTTGTCTGCCGTTCGAAACTGCGTGCCTTGATCGATGATGAGAAGAAAAGCTATTTCTTCTGCTGGCAGAAAATTACGCACCCATGTAGAAGTTTCATCTTTTCTTCCTCTCAGCCCGTTGACTTTTTAGGTCATGGGTGTGTGTTTCCTCGGAGACCACATGTTGGTGTCAAGCTTGTAGGTTATGGGCGGATGACTGTGGAACACACAGATTTGGCTCCACAAAGCAGCACTTGTTCAAGCAGGTGTGATAATATCCACCTCTGGTGGCAGACTGTGCGTCCTCAGGTCTGCGAATGCTCTTCTGCTAGAACTAAATTCCTTTGTAAATGTGAGAAAGCGGGACATGTAGTCATGTGTTTGTTCTTGTGTAGAATGTAGAGCAAAGGGAGATGGCGGTCAGAGAGTGAGTAGGAGGGTTCACCTGGTTAAGGAGCAGTGACAAGGGCTCAGAACAAAGTAATGTGTGTTTCCCATCTACGGCATTTTCACGTTTCTTCACTGGAGTCACGGGACACACACGCACCATTTCTGTCCATTTTGCTGATGAGCAGACTGATTCTCTGCATTTTAAGGACTTCTTGAAGTCACACTGTCTTTCAAGAGTGGCATCTGGGTTTGTACCAAAGGCTGCTTGCAACAGGTCTGGGCGGCTGAGACCTAGGGGTTGTCAAAGGGTAGGATTCTGGGGAAGAATCACAGCCCATCAGGAATCACCTGCCTGACTTCCTCTCTCTTCCCTGGTGAGAACCCCTGACTCATCTGTGGACGTGGGAAATAAAATGAGATGAATGAGCCCAAGACTTAAATTGTCATAAAACGATTAAAGAGAAATCTGTCTTAAGTTATCACCTCAGGGGCCAGTAAAAAAATTGGTCGTCATAGAGGTGGATTTTTAAATAAAAGTTGAACAAAATTACTCTCAGATCCCTGGGGATGCTTCTAAGCAATCTTTTCAAGCTGCGGGTTACACAGTGAGGTGACCTTCCCGCCTCATTGCCTGCAAGGTTTATACCAAGTTAACTCGTGTGGTGTAAGGCTCCAAGACTCTGCATTCCCTCCCTGGACATACGTGCTCCTGGGGCTTCTGTTGTCTTTCCCAGAACAACACATCACTCAGGCATTTCCTTCAAATCTGGGGACTCCCCTGACATTCTCACCCTTGACATTCCAGTATCCTTCAAAAAACCTTCTCCCGCAGCAAACATCTACCCTCTCCATCTCCATAGATCACTCTCCTGCCATGCTGCCTTGGAATGTGGTGCCTTATCTCAGCTACATAATCATTTGCTGACTTTGTTACTTAATACTTTGGTAGCCTTTGTCAAGTATCTAAGTGTGTATCTGCTGTGCCATCCAAGTTAGGTAGGCCAGTGCAGGGAAACATCTTCCACCTACAGGTGCTATGGAACTCATCTCACTCAGATGCCCAGGACAGGCAGAAACAACAAAACAGCTATAATTCTGCATGTATTATTAAATTAATTTCTCAAGAATAAAGAGACAAAGCAAAAAGAAATGGAAAGAGATGTTCAGAGATAAAAAGAGTAAGAGACAAAGGGTACTTTATCTCTTACATCTTTAAAATTGGTGTTGTTAATAACTATCCCTCTCCCCCCATACTCCCATGAATAAAACCCATTCTAACCATCACCTTCTACGTTGATATTGTCTATGCAACAAAGTAGGTTGTCATTCTTTATACCCTACAACCTCTCTATCATCTCCTCAACATGCTGACTTGTCACTGTCTGAGTCAGAGTCTGCAAGTCTGGAAGAATCTTGAAGGACAAGTTCATGGTCGAAGCATGTCTCCCCAACATCCCCTTGCTCCACCTCACCATACTGAGAGGAGTGTTTGATCTCCTGTAATAAGAGAATAAACGTTTGCTGAATGCAAGAAAGAAAAGTGAATGAATGGGTGGAGTGGATAGCTTATGCTGGAAAGCCAGCTGGGAATCTTCCGTATCCCCTGGGGACATTGGTCAAACCTCGTCCCCCTGGTTGTCCCCCATGCTTCTCTGATTGTTCAGATCGCCCCAGTCTGTCCAGTCCCGATACAGAGTGCGTCCTCTGTGTACACATCTCCCATGATAACTGTTCCTTACAGCTGCTCAGTCTGTAAGTCAACATTTGCAGGTTGTTTGATGAGTGTGAGAGCTGATGGGAAAGAGAAAAAGCCTCAGGAAGATTGCATCAGGGTGCGGCAGTTAAGTGGGATAAATCCTTCTTTCTGGAAATCATTTGCAGTCATCCAGAAGAAGGTGAAAGACAGAAATAGTGGGGATTTGAAGCTACCAAAAAGGAGATGCAGACTGGTGCGTTTCATCTCCCAAGCAGGAGATGGAAGTTGTAATAGCTGGGTCCCAGCTAACGCTATGCTAAATGTGTCTGAATACTGGGAGCACTGGGGAATCATTCCATTCACCCATTTCAGAGGAGTTGCCTCAATTCTCAAAATGAGATGTTTAAGATTTACCTAAAAGGTGAAATTTGCACCTCCCATGACTGCACTGATGGCACCACAGAGATGAGCTCACCATCCCCCATGGTTCTTCTGGAGGGGGTCATCACACCCCAGACAGCTCTTGTTGGATGAAAACCACTTTTCAAAGCAGGCAATCACCTGGATGTAACTAGAAGAAATCATTCTAGCAGAAACGAGCCAGATAGAAAGGGACAAAAACCAAATGGTTTCACTACTATATGGTCAACCAAATGAAACTACACAAGGGGAGAGAGGGGACCAGCTGGAGCAGGCAGGGAGGGGAGGTGATGGTGATGGGTGACCCCCAGGGACTGAAATGATGTAAAATAATAATAATAATAATAATAATAATAATAATAATAAAGCAGATATTGGTAAAGAAAAAAAAAAGCAGGCAATGAGATATCCAAAGACAAACAAGACTCACAGCATTGTTGGCTACACCTGCCTGAAAAAGAACTTCATCTCTAGGCTTCAGGCAGGATGATTGTTCTTAGTCTTGATACCACGTTTTATCAGCATGCGACTTTTGTCGAAGCTCTTTAGGACTCTGATTCCATGAAGCTCTCACACCCTGTAATAGAGGAAGCAACTTGCTTCCTTTACGGACGGACAAAAGGTGGTTTAGAGAAATGCAATACCTCTGCAGAGGAAGCAGAGTGGCAGTTAGTGGCAACTCTTGGTTCCTAGCTTACCTGCAGCCATGCTCAGCTTCTCTCTCTGAATCATTTAAAGATCTCCACAATCAGCCAAAAGATTTATATTTTCTTTCTAGCACCTTCTTCCAAATAAATCTTTTTTTTTTCTCAGCACACATTGTCAGTTTTAAAGGAATGCATTAAATTAAAAAGTGGGCTTGCAAAGCAAGATTCTACTTCAATCCTAAGATCTCCCACCAGTTCCCTCCCACATGGAGACACCCTTATCAAACAGATTCACCTTCTCTGGAAACAGGCTGAGATTGGAGTCCTGGCCAAAGGTGGAAATGGAGGGGGTTGGGGGTATTAACGCAGCCAATAGCAAGGAAGCGAGTGATGATGGGAAGGAATTTCGGCTGCCAAACCACTCATTGCTGAGAGTTTTCCAATAGTAAAGGAATCGGGGCAGCCTGTAATTTTTAATACAATTACATTAAGAATATGTTTTGAAGAGTGAATTTTGAAAATTGAGGTCACTAACATTTTTGCATCTCTCCCATTAGAGAATAAAAACAGTCTTATTAATATCATAGGCTCATGCCCAATCATCCTCCTGGCTCCATGAGATATGACACTCACAGACACACTGGACATCTGGAAACTGACACCTTGAGCAACTTTAAAATACTTAGATCCACACATCTGGCGGGCACACACTGCTTTTCTTCAAATGTGAAATGCATTTCTTCCATGAACTTAATCTCAAAGGAATGACAGAAAAGCTAACGGTAGGCTTTTTTTGTGATTTTCTAATTTGATTCCAAATCATACCCAATTCAAATGAAAAATAATTTCCTAGAACAAAGTGCTCTATTTGCCCTGATGAGAACACATAGTCACTTTGAGGAACGATTGGAAAAAAGGAAGAAAACAGAAAGCACAAACAGTCTCATTGCTCAGAAATACCTGCTAATAATCGGTAATTTCTCTGTTCTTGGCTTGACTTCATTTGCCGTTTTTCCATTTTTCCTACTTATCAAGTGTCATAGTGCATGTAAACTGCATTTGCTTTTTTTGCTGTTTTTTTTTTTTTTTTTTTTAATATTTGAGACTAGGTCTTGCTATGTTACCCAGGATAGTCTCGATCCCACGGACTCAAGTGATCCCTGGCCTCTTGCCTCCAAGAATTTGGATAACAGGCATGTACACCCCACCTGGTTCTTCATTTACTTTCTTGAACTCCTTTTAAGATACTCTAGAACTCATTTTCCCAGGATGATGAAAATATTCACCAATATGTTTGTTACTCATTATTTTACCCCCTCAGGTTCTGAGTGTAGGTTCTCTCAATGCCTTTCTTCATGAAAGGAGGATATGTGCAAAACCAGTTTGAATTTAATTTGGAAGAAGAGTGTATGAAATAAGATGCTTAAATGGTGAAGAGCTCATCACTGTGGGATGTGAACATAGATTAAGAGATATGCCTTACATAAAGGAACACCTTTATCATTCTTATCCTCTCTGGCACACCAGAGATGATTACTGGCAAGTCTCTTACCTGTGCCAACAGGCCCCTAACCTCTGAGGAATATCCCACTCAAAAGACATGTCCCTGCAATGATAAAACTGTTTACCCCCACAGGTATTTTTCCTGTATCACCTATCCTCCTGCCTACATGTCACATGTCATGGGATCCTAGAATTTTTCCTTCGTCATTGCCTTATTGTGATCATTCTTTGCCAAGGTATAAAAGAGACCCCAACTCCTAATAAAGGCAGATTTGAACCTGCTCCCAAACCCCCAATCTATGATCTGGCCTCAAAGATCATTATCAATCTCTTCCCGTATCACTCTTCTCCTTTTCCTGCATGGGAGTCCTAACGATCACCTCACCTCATTCTGAGATCTGAAAACCCCAATCCAGACAAAGGAGACTTTCTAGGGTTACACTGTGAATGAGCCCTGGAAGGAAGACTAGAAGTGGAATTTCAGCGATCTTCTAGTTCCATCCAGATGAATGATACCCGGGTCTACTTTTTAAGACAAATTGTTTATGAAGCCAGTCCCTGGGAATCCACAAGTAAAAAAATGTGACCGACTGGAGAGCCAGTGTAGGACAGAGCTTTCATTATCTCAGGGGTGAACATGATCTGTCACCAAACCAAATCAGAATGATGCTTTGACACTCTGGGATGATGGGCTTCCAAAGTGTCTGGTGCAGCATCAGGCAGAGGACTAAGGACACCACCTTCTAACACCCCCCACATCTCACACGCTTCAGATCTAAGTCCTCATTTTGATGTTCAAGCGAAGAACATAATGCTTCCATAGCCTTTGTCAAGTAAGTGTGTAACTGCTGTGCCCTCAAAGTTAAATAGGCCAGTGGAGGGAGACAGCTTTCACCCATGGGCGCTTTGGAACTCATTCCACTCAGATGCCTGGGACCAGCAGAAGCGACAAAAAGGCTATAATTCTGCATGTATTGTTTAGTTAATTTCTCAAGAACCAAGAAAGGGACAGAATGAGTATGATGAAAGCAAGAAGAGATGGAGAGAAAAGTTCAGAGAAGAAAGAATATGAGACAAAGGATGCTTTGTCTGTAACAGCTTTAAGTATTGGTGTTGCTAATAACTATTCCAACTATTTCCAACATGAAAATCACAGCTTGTATAGTCATTTTTATTCAGGATATAAGGAAAGAGCCTATAGCTACTACCAGCCCTGTCCTCACAGATACACAAGAAGTTTGAGTTGAAAGCAGGTGTGGGGGGAGTAGAGAGATGTTGTTCTGTCTTCTTTCATGATAAAAAAAAAAAGCAGTCAGTGCTACCTCTTCCTGGATGTCAGAAAATAAGATGGGTGTGACCAAGACAATCCCATGAAGACAGAGAAGACCACAAATTATGTCTCTATATTGAATCTTACTAGATTGCTGACTACCCTTCAGTTGTGGAGCTGGAAGGTAGACATGGGAGCAAATGATCTGATACAATACACTGAGACTAGTGTAGATGGGTATGACTTAGACAAAATTCTACTGCCCCCAAACTTCCTCTTTAGTGCTTTCTCTCGAAAGTTCCAACAGATGAATCCTATATGTGATTACAGCCTGAATTTGGCTCAAGAAAGCCATTGAGATAAAGGAATAGCCAGGCATAGGGATGCCACAAAACACATGGGTTTGCTCATATAAAATGGAATATTATTGTACCCTTCACTTAAGGTCATTTAAATATTATTTAAATATATTATTTAAAATTACTTTGACTGTGAAAATTCTTTGTATTTGTCAGTATTGTAAGAAATTTACTATAAGGCATGGTTTGTAGGATTATGGAAGAAGGCACATTTTTTGGGTAAATTTTTAAAATTTATTTCTATATAAATTTCACATCATTGTAATCCCAGTGTCTCACCCCCCACCCTCCCTACCATTCTCCCCATCCCCTCCCCCCTTTCTCCCTGCCCAAATTTGTATGCTTCAGTTTGGTGCTTAGCTTGTTTTGACTCTTCCTCATGACTTTGTTTGCTTTTTCCCTGTATTCCATATATTAGTGAAACCATTTGGTTTCTGTCTTTTTCTTTTTGACTTGTTTCTGCTAATATGATCTCTTCTAAGTATATCCATGTTATCATAAAGTCATCAAATTTGTCATTTTTAATTGATGAGTAATATTCCATCATGTATATATACCACATTTTTTTTTCGTCCACTCATTTGTTTTGGGGCATTTAGGTTGCTTCCAAACCCTTGCATTATAAATAATGCTGCAGTAAACATCTGAGTGCAGGTATCCCTTTGTACCCACATTGAGGTCTCTTTTGGGTAGATTCCCAGAAGAGTGACTGCTGGGTCAAATGGTAGCTCCATTTTCATTAATTTGAGGGTCCTCCACACAGCTTTTCATAGTGATTGGACCAGTTTATATTCCCACCAGCAGTGTAAGAGTGTTCCTTTCTCTCCACATTCTCGCCAGCACTTGTTGCCCGTACTTTGGATGTGGGCTATTCTTGCTGGTATAACTGTGGTATCTCATTGTAGTTTTGATTTGCATTTCCCTTATTGCTAGTGACATTGAGCAATTTTTCATGAGCCTGTTGGCCATTTGTATGTTTTCTTTGGAGAACACATATATGGTCAACTAATCTATGACAAAGGAATGAAAAACTTACATTAGAACAAAGATAGCCTCTTCAATAAATGGTGCTGGGAAAATTGGACTAAGACATGCAAAAAAATGGACCAAGACAACTCCCTCACACTATGTACAAAAATCAATTCAAAATGGATAAAGGACTCAGACGTCAGGCCCCAAACCATAATATACATAGAGGAAAATCTGGTCAAAACCCTCCATGAATTACAATTCAGAAATCCCTTTCTGGAAGCATCTGCAGATGGCAGAAAATGATGGAAAACATAAGTTTGATGGGACTACATCAAACTGAAAAGCTTCTGTACAGCAAAAGAGACAACAGAAAAAACAAAAAGAAGCCCAATGAATGAGAAAAAAAATTTGCCCTCCACAAGAGTGATAAGGATTTAATAACGAAGATCCACAAGGAACTCACAAAACTAAACAAAAGTAAAACAAGAAACCTAATCAAAAAATGGGGGAAAGAACTAAAAAGACACTTCTCCAAAGAAGGCACATTCTAAAAAGCCACAAGGTGAACCAACAATCCTAAGACAAAGAGACCAATTGCTTAGTTTCCATCCTAAGACTCAGCGGAGATTATGGTGTAGTTTCCTTCTAAAGTTTGGAGTCTTGGACATCGAGGAAAAGTCAGTATTTTAGGCAAATCCTAAGGCAGGAAAGAAGCCTAAATGAGTCCAAGGGCTATGATACTTGAGGAATTAAATCTTACTTAAAGGTAGGTCATCTTTTAGTTCTAGCCCAGGCCTTCAACTGATTGAATGAGGCCCATCCACATTAGGGAGAGTAACCTGCTTTACTCAAGTCTAATGATTTAAATGTTAATCACATATAAAGGCATCTCACAGACAAACTCAGAATAATGTTTGACCAAGTGTCTGTGTACCTCATGGTCCAGTGAGGTTAATGCATAAAATTAATCACCACAGTAATCTGCTTGACATATGGTAAGAATTATAATGGTGAATGTTGACAAAAGTTGACTATTCTTACTATTTTAATGACTTGGATACTTTTATTTTGCTTCATTCATACTTAATGAAAATGCATATGTTATTAAGAAATTCTGGAAGATGATGGGAGGGGACATTATTTTAATGTCTTACAACCTAGAATCTAGTTTCATGAAGCTTTGCAGACTGTAACCTTGAAAGTTTAAGTATTTGTTTACTAAAATAGCATATATGAAAAATTCTGAAGATTTTTAGAAGATTCATCTATGACTCACTTGTAAAACACCCTTTTAAAGGTGTTGATCAATAACCTCCATGCATCTCTATTTATATATGTATGGCTGCATATCTGGTCTTATACAGATATTCACACACATGTGCTCCTAAAGGCTTTTGAAAAGTTTGGACTAAGTTAACCAACTTTATAAATCTAATTAAGCTTTTCTTCACTTAGTGTGTTGAAAGAGACAGCCATTTCTACAAAGACCATAATCTAGGCAAAAAGATTATTTATTTTCCAGAATGGAAACCAGGTCTACAGGGCAATAGGGACATTTTGCTTGTCAGCAAAATAAATTTATTCTGAATTTATGAATTGATAATAAGCCACCTTCTTATAATGATTAATGGTAATTAACCTTTTAGAGCTCCATCACTTACCTGGTCATCTCTGGCTGACAGCCCAGGAGATAGAAGAGAATGCTGATGGTGAAAAAAGACCTTTCCCTCAACTCCCAAGGTCCTATTAGGTAGAAAATACCATTTCTGTGTGCTGATGTCTCAAACATGATACAGCCCCAGAGAATTTTGCTCAAAGAAAAAAAAAATAATACATGCATAGCAAGATGCTTTCATCCCCAAAGGATCCTTGGATTAGAAGCTAGTTCTACTGCTTAAAGCTCTGTGACTTTGATAAAGTTTTTTTTTTTTTTATCAGTGTGAATCCAACCACCTTCATCAAAAAGTGGATAAATAGTGATTATAGTAGTGATTAGCATTTTAGGTCAAGGGTCCCATGGGCTGGCATAGGACAATAGACAAGCCCTCCCATGAAGTGGTCAGCAGGGTGATAAGGCTCTCCATACAAGGGTGGCACACTCAGCACACATATTGACCCTCACACATGTCCAGTTCCTGTTCTAGACACTGCCACCTCGACAACGAACTCATTTCTCCCCAAAGATAGCTGGGAATGTTAGGAGTCAAATGTGGAGTGAAGAAGAAATTGAGACGGAAGAGACTGACAGCAATCTATGAGGCTAGCCCACAGAACGGGGGTTCTGGGAATCATGTCCAGGTCCAATTTAAATGAAGTTGTGAAGCCCCTTAGACACCCCAGGAAATGTTACAATGATGTAGTGAGAAAAATAGCAAAGCGTATGTGACATGCAGCAGGGAGGATGTGGGGATGCATGATTACAGGAGAATTTACCTTTGGGGGCAACAGACATTACTAATAGGTCATATGTTTCTTGGGACATTCCAAAGAGGAAGCTGGGTTCCTAACAGGTGAGAGACATGCTGTTGCCCACCTTCTAGTATTCCAGAGGGGGCTAGAGAGATAGGAGGTGTTCCTCTTATCTGAAACTCCCTCTCTTTACCTGCTTCCATGTTCCACGGGAAGTAGATTCTGGATTTGGGGGTTCATATGCAAGAGGTTTATCAGAGGGTGCCTCTAGGCCCCAACACCTGTGGAAGGGCAGGAAAGGAAGTAAGATTCAGCAGAAAGAAAAAAATTAAATAAGGAGCAGTGACAGACTTAGTTGATCCCAAGTTCAACCCTGGAATAAGAATGTCCCACTGGAATTGTTTTGAATCAGGATCAGTGACCACAAGTCTTTATACCCCGCCACAACTGGTCACTGGGCATGGACTGTCCAGGCAGGAGTTGTGACCTTGATGAGGTGTCACTCATACCTTTGAGAGTCCCTGAACTGAAGGCCATTTGTAGACAGGGATCCTAGCTGTGTGCCTGCAAGTTCCTTACTAAAGGGAGCAGAGGAGAGCCTAACCCACCAGTGTGAGCAGTTACTGAATCCCAGATAGGTGACAGGAGTAGAGGTGGGGCTGCTACCTGCTTTATCACACTGAGGCCTCACCACAATCCCATCATATGTATAAGTATTCACATTTGTCATGTGATGAAACCAAAGCTCCAGGTTTAAGAGCACATAGCTGTGTAACTATAATTCAAATCAAGTCATTAATGATTTCATGTTGACTTACAGGAACCCAAGGGCTTACTATCTTCTGCTAGTCAGCTCAAGGAAGGACCAATTATTTTTCATACTTCTGTGATATTTCTGGAGATTCATTCTGCTTTCCTCCCCTTCAAATTCCATTTTCTATAGGATTTATCCCAAACCATGGTGCCACATTTCCCCAAGTAGTTGGAAGTCATCTTTTTTCTTCAAGTATGTGGTCAGAGCCCTATGTCCTTTTGGATAAAACTTATCTTTCCAAGCCTCAGTTTTCTTCATCAATAGTATGGGGGTGATGGCAGCAACTGTCACATCTAAATTTCTAAGACGTTTTATAAAAATAAGTGTAGGTCTGTAGGTCTCAGTCACACAAGTATGTGGTAAGGCTATCAATGCGTATGCCAGTATAATTATTATTTCCATATTCCTCTAAAAATATACATTGGTCATATCGTTTTTGTTCACATCTGTTGATTTTCTTATTTCTCAGTTTACAAGGGTACAGTAGCATGATGTTTAATAGTTCTTAGCGTAAATGCCTTGTAGCCATTGGTATTCAATAAAAGGCAATCAAATTGAATTACATTTCAAAAAGAGTAACTCAGTTTTATCAATTTTGAGTATTAATGTCTTTCAGAACCGTTCACCTCTCTCTATGCATCACCCTACTCCGGCTCGACTATATCACTTCTCCCTTCTCATTTACTGTCAGACAGATCTGGAGTCAAAATCTGGCTGATATTTGTTACCTGTTAAAACCTCTATTTCTGCATTGGTGACATGGGAACAGATAGAGTGCTGCTTCGTGGGGCAGAAAGGAAACTGACAACCAAACTAAAGTCCACAACTGGTGGGGGGAGAGAGTGAGAACGGTCAGGGAGGGGAGGTGTTGGGTGAACCCTGGGGGATACAAAGATGTGAAATAAATATATTATTTAAAATTTTAATATATAATTTATATATAATGTATTAAATTATATATATAATTACTATATTTATTATTAAATATAATTTTTTTTAAAAAAAGAAAGGAAACTGAAATGAGACAGGCAAATAGCCACTCACCAGACATGGCCCCAGCAAATGCTGAACAAGAGTTAGTTTCAATAGTAACAATACTGACTAGAGCGAGAACCTGAACTCACTTCAAGAAAGGTGTAAAAGCCTCCAACCAACAAGCCACATATAAAATGTGGCTTCTGCCACCCAGGGTCCCTCAGGTTCATACCCGTGCATAGCAATTTCCAGTCAAATGCAGTGTAACAACAGGGTTTTATTTGCATGGGAATTCAGCAGGGAAAACAAAAGTCCTTAGAGCCACAAGTGGTAGTTATCTTACCCCAGTCACCACTTTCAGTCCCAAAGGTCCCAAAGACACATAGCCATGATGGTCCCCCTTTACCCCTCCAAACCTGAGGCAGGCACTACAAAGTCTGGAATCAATTTTTCTCCTGCATCTTCTCTTTGCTTCTTCTCCAGTGTTCTCAGCTGGTCCACTTCTCCAAGGTGCTTCAAACTTCTCCAACAAAGTGCTGATTCCTAATCAGCTTTCCAAATCCCTGGCCACCTCCAGGTACCATTTCACTCTGCCACCTTGCTATGGCGCCACACTCTCCACATGGGCCACTCTTCTACCGGTCACCATGGCTCCTTGCCACCACCAGCTTACTCTTCCAGAGAGCTTTTGCCCAGCCTGGTCACTTGGGCTACCAGCCTGCCATTCTCACGTCTCTCTCCACTCCAAAAGTCTCTCCCTCCTGTCTCTGTTCCTTTCCTTTTTTATCTCTATTTTCCTCCTCTCTTAAAGTCAAAGGCTCCATTTTCCCTCTACACACCCTCTGGGTGATACATTTTCTCCTCCTCTCTTGGTATTCACAACAAAGTAAATGTACCCTTATCCTGTTTAGGCCATCTTTTACCCCTGTATTTTTCAGACACTGTTAATGGCAATGCCTAAATTTTAATACTGCCCAGCTTCAATACTGCCCATATTGGGGTCCCAGCTTCAAACCCAACAACACCCACCTTGTTGAGCTTGCTCTATGCTTCTTTGCCTTCTGTGGTGATAAGAATACCAGCTTAGAAGAGTATGGTTCAACAGAAAAAGACTATAGCCAGGAGTCTGATTGTGTCTAAAACTCTCTTTTTAAATTATTTATTATACTATTTATTTTATTTTACATAATTATCTACCCCGGGGTTCTCCCACCACCTTATCACCTTTGAACCATCATCCCAGTCTTCTGTGTCCATCCCTCCCCCCAATATCCCCCCTCCCCCAATATCCCCCTTTCCCCACTCATGCTCTATGCTTCAATTTTGCCACTGAATAGATTAATTAATCTTCCTTAGGCTCGGTTTTTTGTTTGTTTCATTTGTAAATGGGAGCCATAATCATGCATATATCATCGAGTTATTAAGGTTAAATGAGATAATGCATCTGAAGCATCTCCTTGATCTCCTGTGAGCCAGGAAGTACACAGGAGATGCTGACTTTGCGACTCATAGTATTGCTATTTTTGTGAAATGCCCGTGTGACTATCGTGGAGTGACTGAGATGAGTGAGAAAAGTCAGCATACTTCAGACCCTCCGCACTCACGGAGGTCTCTCCATTATGCATGCTGCCCGCTCTACCCTAGATGAGATGGCCTCCCTGTCACTGGTCCGCATCCAGCATGATGCTCAGGAGAATGTTAAATGGCGGGGAAAATGCTCTGACAAAATCTGTTTTAATGAGACATCCCTGTTCTCCCTGTCTGCTCCCAGGTCAGGCTGCCTGTGTTGGAGCAGGAACGCTAATGGACTAGGTGGTCGTGCCTTTCTGTCTCACTAGACTCTGGTTTTTAATGAAGCAAGCAGCCCACACTCCCAGGCAGTACGTGTGTGTGTGCACATGTGTGTGCATGTATGTGTGTTCTGTGTCTCCAGTGACAAGCGGTTTTTATCCTAAAAGAGAATGGAGAAAAATGACAGGACATGGAGGCTCAAAATGTCCTCTGATTTGCATCAATCAGAGAAAAGAGACCAAGACCTCCACACACACACACACACACACACACACACACACAGATGACCCTTGCATGAGCAGAGAGGAATAAATAACGCAGGACTTTTTGGGGGCTAGGGGCATAGTACCCGCGGCAGTTTTAACAAAGGCTAGTGTCAGCTGCTTGACTTCTTAATGATGAATAATTCATATACATCAAAAACGCCCTCACAAAGTATTTTTTCCTCTAGCCTCAAATACAATGAAGCAAGAGCAAAAAAGGCCAGAAGGGAAAAGATTTTTCCAAATCACATCATGTCTCTCCTTCCCCAATCTCTAATGGGCATGCTCTGGACTTGATTGAACTCTATTGTCATATTATTTTGCAAAAATAATTGTAGATCTGTTGATTTGCTTCTCATTCTGCATAATAGCAATCTTCTATTCAGACCTCAAAGCCCAGCTCAAAAGTAACCAGGTTTGAAGTTAAGTTTGTGACTCCCCTTTCCAACAGTCAGCCTCATCTTTTTCCTTATATTTAAACACACTTCCTTTGTTGTAATCGTTGCCAAGAGCATATCCCTTTCAATCTCTGGCTCAGACTTGGAACTTCTATAGTCTTGGTACTCTCTTCGGCACCCACTACAGAGACTGGGATATAGTTGGTGCTCTTAAATGCTTGTGGAATTGAAATGATTTAAATTCTTGAAATAAAGAATCTAAAGTGAAGAAGTGGGATTTTCTTATATATTAAATCCATGAAAATCAAAAGTAGATATAAAAGAGTATTTCCAAGACCTCCTGGATATCACTGAGTATTATTTTTATCATTCAGCATTTACTAAGAACACAAATCAAAGGCTTAGAAATGCACGGAGTTGGGGAATCTGTTTGGAGGCTTATTAGCACTCTTTAGGAGGGCAGACATTTGGAAGAGAAATATTTTTCAAAGCTGAGATAAAATTAAAATGGCAGAATCACAATCTAGGTTATTTTTATCGTCTGTTTTAAAGCATAAACTCCTTAAAGTCCCTTTCTTTCTGATCCTCATAAATGAAAATTTACTACAGTCATACACCCATCAAAATGCAGATGTTACCCACTTTTCATGTCTCTCAACTGGCTGCTGCTTCAACAAAATACCACACCAGTGTCAGGGTAGAACACTCTTCTTTTGTGGAGTAAATGCTTGTTACCAAAGGAAAAAAATATATTTTAAGTAATACTATTTATCCACTGAATATATTATAATGTCTATTCTATGCTGGGTATTGGGTTAATATCAAAGAGAACATTTGGATTAGCAGTCATAGAACTCACATTCCAAGACCTCATAGGTCAATGCAATGAGATGATTATATATAATATATAATGTATAAACTATATGTGTGTATATGTGTGTGTGTGTGTATATATATATATATATATATATATATATATATATATATACAGTTCATTGTCTGAACAGAGTTGCATTTTTGCAGAAGCACACTGATTTTCTCTGGGAAGTTAGAAACAGTTTCAGAGAAGAGATGAGTTTTAATCTGATTATTGTGGGATATTTTCCAGTGGAAGACAGCCAGCTGGGTCCTCATCAGAAGAGGATAGTAGCGTTTTCAAGGATCTGAGGTAGTGGGAACGTCTGTATGACTGTGGTTCCTACTTCATCATAATAGGTGAAAGCAGGTAAGGCTACAGATGCCAAAGAACCTTAAATTGTAGGTTAAAACACATTTTTTCTTTGAGATGATACCATCAGCCTCCTCATCAGTAGGTGAGGAGAAGGGGGATGGCAACACTAAGTAGGCATGTCTATGCAATGAAACAAGTAAGAGCTTGAACCATGACTGTGGTTCCAAGCTTCCTGAAGGGTGCTGAGAGTTGTCCGAGGAACCAAATGCATGAGAAGATTGGACTTGAAGGTGAGGATGAGGAGAAGAAGAATGACCAAGGTGGATTTACAGAATCTTTGCTGAAATTAATGAAGTTATGGGATTTCTAGAAATCTGGGAACATAGCCCAGTTCATTAAAAAATGGATGTGTTGAAATCAAACAGAACAGAAATTGAGACATAGTATCGAAGTGAGGGTATGAGTGGGATCGGGTGAGAGGGGTTTCCTGGGCTCCAAGGACTGGAACCAAATGGTCATAGTAGACACAGAAAAGGTTGAACCACAGCAGGACTGTTTCTAATGAGTTTCAGTTCCATTATTCTGGGAGTCATAAGAGTGGATGCAGAGAGGCCTGATACTGCAATGGCTACTTCAGTGAACTGGAGAAGGTCCAAGGATACATCGTTCCCTCCCCCACCCTTACCACAACCTCACCAGGAAAACATAGCTCCTCAGTCAGCAACCAAGATTTTGTTGGTCATGTTTCCCTCCTTGGTGATAGCTAGAGGTGTCTATAAGGAAGATTCCATGATCCCTGAGGCTCATCAGGCTGAAAATCCCTTGAAATCATAAAATGGAGGGAAAACAGTGTGGGTACAGAGGGGAGGGAGATGTCAAAGGATAAAGTAGAATCAGAGGTGGAATAATATTATTATGATAAAAAAAGGACACAGATAGAATTAAGTTATTATGCTTCAGATCAGGGCATGTCTGGGGAGTCAGCAAGCAGTGTGACAAAAAAAAGAAAGAAAGGAAGGAAGGAAGGAAGAAAGGAAGGAAGGAAGGAAGGAAGGAAGGAAGGAAGGAAGGAAGGATGGAAGGAAGGAAGGAAGGAAGGAAGGAAGGAAGGAAGGAAGAAAGAAAAGAAAAACAGTAAGAAAATCAATGGAAGTTCAAGAGGGCAATTCAGAAGCCTGTCCTCCATTATCATGGATTCTCCCTGCATGTACAGGTGGGCAACCTTGACCATTGTTATATTTATATTTTGCCCAGCGGTGGGAAATGTGCGGTTCAAACTTGGAAGCCTTACATAGTGAGGTAGGTGAAGTATTGCCTTGTAACAAATGTCATTGGTTGAACCTGTAAGTGGAGAATTCTTATTCTTTATCAGACAACTTGATTTTTTTATCTACATCTGAATAGAAGGTTCTACACCCCATTAATTTCTTAATATTTATTTGTTGAGTACCCACTATGTATAAGACATGGTTTATGGCACTAAGGTTGCAAGAAAGAGCACTAAAAGGGTCCCTATTTCCATAGAATTTATAGTCAGTTACTGAGAAATGATAGCTAGAAATGATCCATTAATTCATAACAATATAAGTCAATTAAAATTGAGATTAAATCTCCAAAGGGATGGGATTTTCATTTAGTGTATATAACAAGACATGACTTAGATAGGAAAGGACTTCCTCAAGAAAGTAGCATTTGAGCTGTAATCACAACGATGAGTGTGTTTTAAGAGTTACAGACCTGTGCAAAGGTCCCGTGGCCAGAGTCTCTAAAAGAGTTCTACTTTGACTGGGAGGAAAGAGATGGATGGAAGGAAGCTGATATTTTGAAAAGAAGCTGAAGGATTGAAAGGGAACAAACATAACATATCTTCCTGAGACTTTGTGTTTTTTTTTCATTCATTATTATTCTAAAAGAAGTGAATTTCCATATATATAAACACATATATATGCTGCACATTTTCTTGTTGCTTCAATATATAGATTACTTTCATTTACTGAAATTTTCTCCATTCTCTTTGATCAGAGCTATGTATCTGAGTGTGAGAAGGAAACCAGAGATTGAGAAATTAATTAGATGACTTTACAATTCAAGAAACTCACAGTTTACAAGAAAGGCATGTCATCAGATAATTATGAAAAGTGCAAATGGTGATAGGAAAAAGAAAAGGGAGGCAGGTTAATAGGGTTTGATTCCTCACTAAGTTACAGTGGGCAAGGGCAGAATCCCTGGTGTGTAATACTCAACTCCAAAGGACAAGAGAATTTTTCTTAAAAATTTAGAAAGAGTTAATATAGGCTAAATGCTTACTATGTGCCAGGCACGAGGACAAGTACTTTTCATCTATATTTATGATAACAAAGAATATGTGAGGTATGTTCTAGTATGAACCTCTTTTTAAAGATTCAGAAACTTTAAGCAATTTGTTCAAGATGGCACAGCTCAGGCACAAGAGAGCCAAGATCGGCACAAAGATACTGTGTGCTTAATTAAAACAAGGGCCAGTGGAAAGGGAGATTAAATTGTAGATTTCAGATCAAAATATTAATTATGTTAGGTATTGATTTGGAGTGAGTACTACTGCTTTAAGAGATTTTTAAGTCACTTGAAGTGCAACATCACTGTCCAAATTTGTGGATTTGAGTAACAGTAATCTCTCCCCTTAAAATAGCAGAGCCTTTTGTGTAATGGACACATCAGAACTGAGAATTGCTTTTGTATCAGAGGATATAGCCGTTACTTAGACACTTCAAAAGGTTCTGTTTTTATATCATTTGACTTCTCATCTCTCCCCCTGTAATTACTTCATTCCAGCTAAATCACTCTGTATTATGATTTAACAATTGGAACAGTCACTTGAGCACTGATATTTTGCAAGCACCTTTCTCACTTTCCCACCAACTCTCCAAGCTCAAAAGGGAGAACAATGAGAGATCCATGGGGGCTCAGAACAATGTGCCAGTGGCCACTTCTGCCACATGCATTCTGCCCTGGCTCACCACTGCCAGTCTTTGCTTAGGAAACCCTGAGGTGGAATAATCATGGGGTAAAGCAGGGGAAAGATTACAACTTTTATAAAGCAAAGAGAAACTGGCATTGGGAGGGAGAGGGCAGGCATATTCTGATTATAGGTTGCAACTTTACCTACTCTCCCAAAAGTCAGCCCTCCTATCTTTAGCTCACTCTATACCACATTGCAAGTTTATGTCTTTACCTACTCACCTCCAAATGGAAAGACAAAATGCATCCTACAGCTACAGGACGAAATGCTAAAGCCTAATTGTTCCCATGCTTTGAGAAGACTGGAAACTTCAGCCTGTGTTTCATTCTCATGCATTCCTTGTTAACTCCACACATGTGTAAATAATCAAATAGATCTAGCGGTCAATGAATGTTTTCTTTGTAAAATGTGTATCTACTAGAGGGAGGCAAGCCCCGAGTACAAATAGTGATGTATGCTTGCAGACTTTTAGCCCTGGAAGGCAGCAGAAGACTGCCTTTCCAGGCCCTGCCACTCCATAAGCCAGGGGGTCCCAGGCCCAGATGGAGGTTGTGAGCTACCCCACCTGCAGGATGCAAACATTGGCTGCCGGATCTCAGGCCACTGTTGTTTCAAGCATGCTGCACGGAGCTAAAATAACTTTGCATCTCGCACTAAGTGGTATGTCCCCCTACTTCCTACTCACAAGCATAATCAATCATCATTTGCAAGGCACTCATTTAAAAAAGTAGGAAATGAAACTCCCCCATATAGTTACAGTTTAATTGGCAAGGAACCAGCGATTCGGGAAACAGATTCTTTTTGGATAAATGTCACCAAAATGCATTCTGGCATCAGCCATGCCACTCAGACTCACCATGAGTCTAGGGTCATGGCTGGCATGCTGGAAAGGTCCAGATATAAATGTCTTAGACATTGTGAACTATATCTTAGCAGCTGCTCAGCTCTGCTCCTGTAGCAAGAAATCAACACCTTAAGCAATGGGAGTGCCTATGTTCCAGTAAAACTTTATTTATGAATATAGAAATGAATTTTCTACACTTGTCACAGAATGCAAAATCTTAGTCTTATTTTTTAATTTTTAAGAATTTAAAAATATGAAAACTGTTCTAGCTCACAGCTTCAAAAACAGATGGGCAGACTGAATTTGTCCCTCATGCCACAATTTATCCATCCAAGTGCAGAATAAGCAGACTTATAGCTGTTTTTCGATATGATTTCTCCTATTAGGAAATACACAATTTGCTCCAGAATTCTTTTTAGCATAACTCCTGTTTTTCATCATATTACATGAAACAAATACCTACCTATTCCCCTGTAGGTTAGTTGCCAAAAATCTAAAGATATAGAATAAATCTGTGCTTTCATGCCTAGATTATAAGCCTCTTGAAAAAGAGTGCTGTATTTTATTTGACTTGAAATCACTGATACATAGCAAGCCACCATCCTGTGTCATCAAGAAACTTTGAGTGAAAGAAACATTTGGGGGATAATCAGCTATATCAATGTCTGTCTAGGAACCTTCAGATTTTCTTTTCCACTGTAGACTTCATGATTCCAAGTTCTGTTTCAATATTTCCAGGATTCTTCATTCATTCATTCATTGGACAAGTACCATGCAAGCCTCTATGGGGCAGCATTCAAAGCTCCCCTGGTCTGATGTATGTGAAATGCAATTCTGATCTCACCTGAGGAGATGACTCCAGACACAGTCATTTATTCATTCTGATACAAGGTAGTAAGTAACACCATTAAAAATGGTATTGGCGCCAAAATACCCTGGTGGGCAGAGTCTGAAAGAACCATGAGAAAGAATGGGAAGCAGAAGAGAGGGTGTATAAAATGGAGGGTGAGAGGAGAGAAAAGAGGAAGGGAGGAGAGAGACGAGAATGGCAGACTGATAGAACAGGCCCACATGGCCTGCCAAGGGAAGCCCCCTGGAAGAATGAGGTGGTGGTGGCAAGGAGCCACATGGTGGGAGAGTGGCTGGCAGAGACATAGCTAGTATGGAATCGGATGCTAGAACAGTGGGCTGGAGGTGACGAGAGGCTGCTGAGGGCAGACCTAGTGGATTTGGTCAGTTGCCGCCAGAGGTGGGTCTGGTAAAGGAAATGCTTGGAGCCACAGCAAGGCAGCATACTTGGAAAGCTGAGTTTGCATCAGCATCTGTTGGAAAAGTTTGAAGAGCCTTGGAGAAGCGGAGCAGCTCGGAACACTGGAGAGAGAAGAAGTAAAGAAAAGATGCTGGAGAAAGATTGCACTTTGCAGGAGTGTCTAAGGTTTGGGACTTTCGGGCTAAACAGTACTTCGGGTAATAACTGGCCACTTGCGGCATTAAGAGCTTTTCTTTTTCCTGGTTAAGTTTCCTTGTTAATAAAACCCTGTTGTTTAAGTTGCTTTGTGACTTTGGCAGCTGCTTGTGTGCAGATGGAAGAACCCTCAATAATTAAAATTAAAAGGGGTGCTCCCCTCACCCTGGTAACAATTCTGCTAACAGGTAGTAACTCTCTAGAATGGGCACTAACTGTGCTAGCTACAGAGAGCAGATAGGGAGCATGCTGTTGGAATTCCTGCCCTCATGGAACTTTCCTCATGGTGAGGATGAAAGATGCTCACAAATACTGATTGACTAGCAGTGTTGACGGATGGAAGACTATGGGATGGCATGTATTCTCTGTTCCAGCCACACTGGCCTTCACCCAGCTTCCAGCAGAGCCTCCCACTCCTCAAACTCTGGGTCATTCCAGTTGTCCTATATGTAAGGTCCTGTGAGGGAGCCTGTTTCCTTTCAAGTAGTCTTCAATTCAGCCTCTCCCTTCCCCAAAGCAACAAAACAAAGCCTCACTTGCTTGTACCTGCTTCTGGCTGCCCTAGAGTGATGCTGTCCACGACCCTCTAGACTTGATTACATGTGTCTTCTTCAGCATGGTCAACCAGTTGCCTGGCACAGTGTTAGGCTCTGCAGGAAGGCGATTCTCCATGAGTGAATGGATGACACATGCACCCACATTGGCAATGGACCAGGACTATGATGCGTGAAGAGTGGACCCTGGGAATGCCCACACAGCACATGAGACATGAGTCAGCCCCTTCCAGATCCCTTCTGCTCCTCTCAGTAGCACACATGCACCTAAATGGCAAAGGCACTTGCTTCTGAACACTCATAAAATGAGCCATCAGGGAGGAAGATCCAGTGACTTGGTCTCATTCATTGTTCTTGCTAAGGACTCTGTCATCCCATCTGTGTGATCTGACTCCCCATTCAGCTATTCCAGAAGATATGTTTGAATGGGGGATAGGGAGGTAGCAGTGATTTGCAGGACCTAACAGAACCAGTCCCAAATAGTACTCTGTCCAGAGACGATGCTCTGTAACCCCAGTGCAGTCTCATCTGAAGTTCAAGGCTTCTGGTTCACTAAGGTGAATCAGTGCCTTACCTTGTCAGTGATGTAAATCCACACCAGGGACGGTCTTTTGTAGCTTTTGGATTCAGTATCAAAATCCTGCCAAGTGGGTCCTTGTTGGAGCTAAATGGCATCCCTCGCAGGAGGTGTTTCTGGCTGATCTGATTTTGCTTGTGGGGTAAGATTCAGTAAAATATCACTGGAGAGTTTCCTGAGAGAGTGGCAAGGACAAAGCACATCTCCAGATTCTTCAAGTTGCTCCTTCGGGCTGTTATGTATGAAAATTAATGAAAAATATTTAAGAGAATATAAATGAACAAATTTGGAAAACACCTCACGCTTCCCCTGATGCTTCCCCGGTAATTTTCCCATCAGATCAGGAGAGAGGCCACGTGCTCCAAGGCCCTTCAGACAGGAGGCTGCGCAGCAGTTAGGGAGCTGACTCCGGCTTGGAATGTGGCTCCGCGTGTTGGTAGAACCACAGACAACTTGCTTCGTCTCCACACGTTATTTTATTCAATCCATAAAAGGGAAAAAAGACTCACGGCAGCAAAGAACTGACTTGTCAAGGGTCACCTTTGTGAATTTAACACAAGGTGTTTAATATCGCACGTGGAGTGTTCTGTGCCGGGAGCATCCTATGTACTCAATCAAGATAAAGATAAATGTTAACTAAAAGTAGCGTCCCATGCATGGCTAGATGTTTCAGTGTCTTGTGATTCCTGGTCCAGCTCCATCACTCAGCTGTGCAGTCACTGATTTGTTCCTTAAGCATCTGCTAGGAGCCACATCCATCCCTGGGGAGGACTGATGGATGGGCAAGGCACAGCCCCCTACTCAGGAAAAGACTGTGCCCCCTCGCCTACCACAGGCAGTTCATTGTCACTCACTGCAGAATTCAACCCATCTCAAGCGTTCTCTGATAGAAGCAGTTAAGCTGCCCAGAATTCTTGTGTGGCTGGCATGTATGTAGTAGTTGCTCAGTAAATGCCAATGGCATGAATGAACACCCGTTGACTGAACAGGTGTGGTGAAGAGTGCTGCAGATCTCTGGTGTCCAGACACAGAAGCCTGAGGCAGAGAGCATTGGGCCCCTTTCTGATGTTTGCAAGAGCATGTGCTGTGTGCACATGCTCGGGTTTCCTCTCGGTTATTCTCAAAGACAATATCCCATGGAGATTTTAGCATGTTTATATCCAAATTCTGGAACTAAACTTTATAGCCAGTTGTCATGACAACTGTGTTATTGAGATAATTAAATACTAACCTAAGTGTTTGGATGGGCCCATCGTTCCTGGATTTTGATTGGGGATTTTGATTGCCCCCGTTGAACTTGGGGTCTCACACCTCATGGCCACCTTTCCCAGCAGGAGAACTAGATTCCATTAGTCCTGCCTTATTAGTTTGCTTTCACAGGCATAGCAGCACATCACAAGCAGGGAAGCCTAAACCACATCAATGTGTTGCCCCGCACTTCTGGAGACTGGATGTCCGCGAGCCAGGGGCCTACAGAGCGGTGATCTCCCAGGGCTGAAGGAAGCATTTGCGCCATGCCTCCTCCTCTGGCTCCTTGGTGACCATCTTCCTGTTTCCATGGCATTTTCCCATCTCTTCTCCCCATGCGCACCTCCATCTATGCCCCCCCACCCCTTTCATAAAGACGCGGTCAGATTGGATGAAGGCCTGCCCTTATGACCCCACTTTAACTCAATCTGTCTGTAAAGACTCGATCTCCAAGTTAAGGTCACACTCTGAGGTACTGGGAGTTACGACTTTAATGTAGAGATTTAGGATGAAAGGGCACAATTTAACCAACAGCAGCTCCTCATTAGAGGGGAAACGGGAAGCTACCACGTGCTATGTGACTTCCAAGACGTGAAGACGCTGGGTCCAGTCTTGCTGTGTAGACAGAAAAAGTGAGACCAAGGCGAGACAGCTTCCATCAGGGGCTGCAGCTAAGAGGTGACAATATCATCCTTGATCTATATTTTATATTATTCTATTCGATCTCATCATAATATATAACATATAATGCATCATCATCCATGATACCCCCCGATGCCAATACCCACTTTGTAGCTGACGATGTGCAGATCCTTTATGACTGCTTCTGGAGACGGGCAGAATCTCCAAACAGAAGAATAGCTGTTGTGACTCGAGCGCTCAGCTCCATTAGAGGAAGGGCAGTGTTTTTCGGACTCCCCCGGTATTAACTTAAAATCATTTTTGTGCCTCCTTGGCAGTTGCAGCAATAAAAGAGATACAAGGTGCATTTACCTTCCAGGCAGCGAACCTATATGGCCGCCAAAGCTGTCACTGTGTGCCTTCTGAAAATGAAATGTTAATTTACCCACTAAGACCCTCGGCAGATTTAGTTTGTAGGCTAATGACGGTTCACAGAAGAACAAGGGGAATGTCATCTTCGCTTTGATGTATGATCGCCAAAAAGAATTACTTGAATATTCCCTTCAAAAGGGGCCATGTTTATGAAGCCGCTTTCAGTAGGGGATAGAAAGGGATCTGTCAAAACCTGGTATGATTTCGGTGATGCAGAAAAGCAGCCGCTGCGCTCCCGCTAAATGAGCTGCCTAGGAGAGGAGCTGACCCCAGGCTGGGCGGAGCTGACCCCAAGCTGGGCGGGGCTGACCCCACGCTGGGCGGGGCTGACCCCAAGGTGGCAGGGCTGACCCCAGGCTGGCGGGACAGGACTGACCTCAGGCTGGCAGGGCTGACCCCAGGCTGGGCGGGGCTGACCCCAAGCTGGGCGGGCCTGACCCCAGGCTGGGCGGAGCTGACCGCCAGGCTAGCAGGGCTGACCACCAGGCTGGGCACTGCTGCGGCCCCCCAGGGACCCTTAGGAACTCCCCAGGCATTTGTTCCTTTACATCTTTTTTTCTCTTTTGAGACTAGGTCTCCCTGTGTTGCCCAGGGAACCTCAGACTCGTGTTGCCTGGGGTACCCCGGACTCAAGCGATGCCCAGCCTTAGCCTCCCAGGTAGCTGGGGTTACAGGTGCACACCACCACACCCAGCTGTTTTTGAGACTAGGTCTCGCAATGTTTCCCGGTGGGGTGGGGGGCTTGAACCTGCGGACTCAAGTGATTCCCGGTCTCAGCCTCCCGTCCTAGGCTGCGATTAAAGCTGCGTGACACCGCGACCGGCCTTATTTGTTCCTTTTCTCTCCGCTTATTAGTTGCTCGACTTGTCCCTTGCTTTGAAAAGTGAGGAAGGCAGTGAGAGACTTGTCACCCACAGGCCGCACCGCAGCGCTGGCTGCGCCGTGACGTCGGACGCACCAGAACGTGAGGGCCTGGGGGTTGCTGCTGAAGCTTCGCTGTCAGAGTCCAAGTCAGATCGGCCGCTGGGGCTGACTTCCTGACCAGGCTGTGTCACGGCAGCTGGCTTTCTTCTGCACAGAGGGCTGGGTGATAAAGTTTGCCGCAACTTGCTTCCAAGGCAGGAGCACGGTGGATTTATTTGTGTGTGCTGCTTAACGGCTGCTCACCCGTAGGTCTGGTGCGCGTTGCTGTCTTGATGATTTTAAAGTAATTGATTGGTGGAGAAGCAGGAGAGTTTACTCAGGAGCAGCGAGGGAGAGGACGCTGACTCTTTGTTAGGGTGGGCTTGGTTGTTCCTCAATGTGCGCTCTCCAGAGACCTTCTGTGAATGTCATTCTCTCAGTGAAGAAGGCTCAAACAGTCACTGTCTATATTCTGCTGGGCTGGGCTGTCGTGTAGCTTCTCGAGAAGACTTGTAAGATAGAAAAAAACAGAGCTGTGAACCATGCAACATGAGCTCTTTGTTCTCGTGTTGCTTGGACTGGGTGACCTTTGCTAAGACTCTCGATCACAATGTGTCTTGTGTGGAGTAAGAAGTGAGTATGTTATTTTAAAGCACATAGATGTGTGTGCTGTCTTCCCCTCCCCCTCCCCCACATGCTGTGTGTCTAATTACAAGTGTTCAATATTATGGGGACCCGTCTGAAAAGCTCTTAGAGACTCTGAAGTATTCCTGCTTAACAATGAGATGGTGGAGAGTCCCAGAGTTTCACTGCTCAGTGCTGATTTTGGAAATCCAACTCGGGGGTACCTGGCTCACACCTCTGCTCCCTCAATAGCAGTGCTCTCCCATCGAGGGTCATCTAAAAGCTTTTGCTGTGATTTGTGTAGCTGCAGCTTTGGATGCAAAGTCAAATCTAAAGGAAGCTCAGGGTATAATCCAGACTTCTAATGGGGTGTCTGATAAGGAAGAACCGAATTTCAGAGATGCTTCTCTAGACCGCAGTCAGACCAAGGAGGCCATTGGTCAGCATGGCCAAGAAAAGGGACAGCCTTGGTCATCCAGAGAGCTCCTGAAATTGGAGGTGACTCGGGAGAGAGAATCAGGGATCACAGAATCTTGCAGAACATGCGTTTCCATTCTCGTCAGTAAAACAAGTAAATTCTCTTTACCACCCACCTCACCTGCCTTGTTAATTTGACTTGTTAGCCAGACACCTGCTACACAAATCTCCAGTTCCCATTTGACTGCAGTTCCACTTTTCTGGCTATGATTTCCTGCAGTGGAAAATTTGTGACTCAACCTAAACAAACAATCATGACCTCAACCTACCTTTGCTATATATCTGAGGAACCTTCCTCCACCCCCAACCCTGACCTTGAAGGTGAGGACATGGGAAATTTTTGGCATCCTCCTCAATTACTAATTTCTGTTTCTCTTCAAATTTAGGCTTATCTTTGTTGCAAAACAAAATACCTTGTGGTCTTTCTGCAGTGAAGAGTATCCGTATTGCTTAGAATAAATAAATGTGGGATAAAGACAAGAGGGTAGTTCCCTCATCACATCAGAAGGACCCCCCCCCCCAAGTAAGTCTGTTCATGTGGAGTATTTTCATAAATCTAGAAAGATTTCTTCATGGTTATTATTTTAGCCAGATGTATAGGCTCATCTTATTTCACAGCTGGTATCTTCAGTACCTATTAAAGGCTAAATAGAGTAGTCAGTAGAATAGAGCTGTGTCAACCTCACGTTCATGGGGAGAGACACGGCAGAACAAGATCATCATGTGGTATTGTCAAGTAACATGACCACCTCTCTGGTAAGATGGAGATGTGAACCTCAACAATGCTTTCATTAATTTAATATGTCTTACCCTTTCTGTATACTTCACATTTCAATTCATTCTGCAACTTAGATTAGCACCCTTAAATATGGTATCCCAAATTTGATTTATCCCAATCAAAAGCTTCCCAGGGCTCTCTATCACCTATAGAATCAAAAATAACTTCCATGGGAGAGAGGGACACTTTTACACTGCTGTGTGAATGCAAACTGGTCCAGCCACTATGGAAAACTGTGTGCAGGATCCTCAAACTACTGAAAATGGAACTCCCATTCGATCCCGCAATCCCACTGCTAGTAATCTACCCAAAGGATCCAAAAAGTCTAATCCAAAAAGACAACTGTACCCAGGTGTTTACTGCAGCACTATTTACATTAGCCAGGATATGGAAGCAACCCAAATGTCCCAAAATAGACGAATGGTACAGAAAGCTGTGGTATATGTACATGATAGAATACCGTTCATCGATCAAAAAAGATAACCATTTCATGGATGGAACTAGGAGGAATCATGCTAGTAGAAATAAGCCAGAAAGAAAAGGGAAGTATTTGATGGTCTCACTTATATGAGAGACAACAGGAAACAAACTGAAACAGACAAGAAAAATTTAAAGTGAATTATTAGCAAAATTGAAGCATAGAGCATGAGCCAGGGTGGAGGGGGGCGGAATCAGGCATGGGAGGGCCACAAAAGACTGAGAGGATGATTCACAGGTGATAAGGCAGTGGGAGAATCCCAGGGTAGATAATGATGTAAAATAAAATAAATAATATAATAAATAGTAGTAAAAATATAACCCCCATCCGTGCCCTCCATGTTCTAGCCTATGTTGCACATCAAGACTTAACTTCCACGGTGCCTGCCATAAAGTCTGCATGCCTCCCAGACCACTCCCATCATGCCCTTTGGGCTGGTAGGAAAACCCACTCTTATTCATAATTCTTGTTTTGGTTGCAAGCCCTTCTGTACATGGTCTCTGCCAGTGAGCTCTAATCATCACCTATGCCCCACCTTTGCTTGTGGCTCTCTCCAGACCTTCCCCAGTGAGGGCCATGAAGTCTAAGTGTTGATAGAAACATCTGTGGTCTTACTCACCCAGTTCCTGAATCTCATCAGCCACCCAGAGATAGTGATTAGCACTATTCAGGGATACCTTGTCTGGAGTGCAACACTCAGAGTGATGCTGATGTTTTAAAAAAGCTGTCCTCATGTCATATTCTTATCTCTAGGAATTTCTTTGTATGGGCCTAAAGCTGACTCTCTAGAACAACCTTCACCTTCTTTCTTCTCTGCCTTTTGCAGGAGAAGAACAAGTCTAACACCGTCTTCACATGTCTGCCCCTCACATGACTGGAGGCATTTTCCAACCATCCCCACCCTGCTCAGCTCTGCCCTTCTCCTGTGAGAGTCCCTTAATGGCTCTTCTCCAGAGGGAACATTGTGCCCCCTCAGTGCCCCATTCAAATGCAACACCCCAGTGCAGCATGGAACTGCAGGCTCTTTGTGGAACAAGACGGCTCACCTAGCTCTTCACTTCTCCATTGATTTTATTGCTCATATGAAGTTCGTAATTGTTTTTCTCCAGCAGCTGTTTCATGCTGTTGGTCATTGTGAGAACAAGGTCATCTGAAACAACCCACTTTGTCTGCAGAGACTGCCATCAAACATCCCCTCTCTGTGCAGCTCCCGGTGAGAGGAATTTAAAGCTTGATCTATGCAAACCCGTGCCGTTTCCACCTCACCATGCTTGGCCTCCATGAATGGTGTACCTGCGTAGGGCTCTAAATATTAAAACTTTAAAAGCAAGAGCAAAAATCACAAGCATTGCGAGCTGGCCTGAAATATTTAAAAGTCATCTACTATGGCAGATCAAACTGTCAGGAATAATAGTTATGTTTTACACATCAGTATAATAATAGCTAATAATGATGCTTTGTATTTATCCACTGCCTTTCCTCCAAAGACATTGGCAGAGTAAAGCAAATCTAACATCGATATTTAAAAAAATGAACCCCTGAATTAGCACCAGCATGACACCCCCAAAAAACCAGAAGGCATAATATAAGATTTGCTGACAGCCTGGAAATGAATGGTTTTGCAAAGCATGAAAATTTGGCCTGTAGGATGACAAGAAAGTATTATGTCACCTGTGATTAGTCTTAACTCCTACCCTCAGGGTGGGTGTTGGTTTAATTTTGACTCTGGAGAAAAGTAGAGAAGGGAAAGTTGCAGAAACACAGAGTGAAGTTTGGGCGAGACTGGCAGTTGGGAGGAGAGAAGTTGAAAACAGCAGGTCAGAGGAAGGTACCCGTTGAAAGGATGTTTTCCAAAACCTCTCCATGAAGAGTGCAAAGCAATTTTGTGCACACAGTACCCCTCCCCCTGCCCCAAGAATACTAAGTCAAACAGACGCTCCTCTCAAGTCTTTGAACATAAAGTAATGATTTCAGGGGAATGTAAACTGTTGCCAAGTACTACAGCTATCTGGTGAACTCAGGGTTAAGACTGAGAGAACCAGCGAGATTAAGACAAGAGCTGACATCTGCATAAGAGTTATTAGGCATAAATTAGTATATGTAAACACCTCCTCTGAAACTCTGCATCAATTATCATAAAAGTAATTTATAGATGAGCCATTTTAAGGAGTAATAAGGCCTTAAGCATAAGGAACCAAGTTCTATAATGGTAAAATCTGAAACAGAAACTGTAGACCAAACTAAGGGAAAATAAAGTATGAGATTTAATTATATGTCTTCCTATCGCTGCAAGTAAACCATGGGGTTATTGGTACAAAGCTATTTCCTATGGTAATAGATCGGCCAGTATTCCTTAAGCCACGATGCAAAATGCAATTTCATTTTCTCCCTCCCTCTGTCTCTCCCCTACCCTGGCTCCCAAATACCTGTATTTACTGGGCACTAAAGTGTGGATGGAAATACAATATGTTTTCTAAACAGTCCCCGCTGTCAAGAAGCCAGTAGAGTCATCAGGGAGACAGTGGGTCCACATAAGTCACCTGCTCAAGGAGGACGGGCTGATAGCTGTGGCTAAGATGAAGGACTCCTTGGGTGGCTCATTGGAAGGATCGTTACAGAGGGCACAGGGACAGTCCGCAGGAGACCTTGATGCTGCAGAGAGGGCACCGTGACTATGCAAACATCCATAACACAGGCATCTGCAAAGAACAGAAGATGCCATCTTGCTGGTCTAGGAGACAAGAGGCACAGGCCTTCCCTCCTCCAGCAGCTACTCTGGCATCAGGCCATGTCCGCATGCAGCGGGCCTGTCTTCGAACAAGGATGCTGTTAGGAAATCTCCAGTCTGTCATGATGGCTGACTATTATTAAACAGTTGCTATGGGATCACCTTTATGCTTTGTGCTCTGCAGTTTGTGCTGGATGATCATCCTGCAGGAGTTGGTGACCTGCCTCTCTGCTCAGGTCCGGTCCAGCTGTACCTTTGAAATTGTTCTTTGGAACTGCAGTGGCATTGTGCAAGATCAGAGTGTAGACTGCAGTTGCTTTGCAGTGACTCCCTCCTCCTCCCCTCCCCAGTCCCCTCTCCTCCCCTTCCTCCTTCCCATTTCCCTTCTCTATCCCCCATCTCTCTCTCTCTCTCTCTCTCTCTCTCTCTCTCTCTCTCTCTCTCTCTCTCTCTCGTACACACACACACACACACACCCGGATAGCCTGCTGAAGAATAGGAGCACCCAGTCATTCCAGCCAAGATCATTCTAGCCTAGCTTGAGCTATCCAACTCCCAAACATATGAGAGGACATAGCCAAGACCTGCAACTCTTCCTGCCCAGCTTGTAACTGATAAGAAGTGCAGAAGTGAGCCCACTTAAAACAGAGCTGCCCAGCGACCCACGGACTCGTAAGCAACGAGACTACGTTTTTGCTTTAAGCCGTTCAGTTTAGTTACTCTGTTAGGCAGTGATAGCTAACTGCATGGACTCCTCACAACAGCCTGTGTGGTGGATACTAGCATTCAGCCGCACTTTACAGAGAGGATAACAGAGCTTGAGGAAAATGAAGTGACATGTGCTAAGTGACATATTGCAGCCTAAGACCCAATATCTTAGGTCATTTTTTCCCTAGAGTCAGAACTCTTAATCACCTTGCAGTACTGACTGTCCCCCCCAAATGTAAATTTTTAGTAAAATTTAAAGTCAGCAAAGTCGAGCACACGCTAAGTCGTCAAGCACATGCTAAAACAACCTGCACAGACAGGCCAGCCTGATGCCAAAGCCGCTTGCCATCCCTGCCGCACCCCCTTTCCACAGCAGGGAAGTTTGCGAGCAAGATGGACACGCACCACCGACAGTGGATGTGCCCTCAGACCTGGGTTCTGGGGTGCCTTTGCACTCAGGTGCTGTGTGTGCCTCGTGGTGTGTACTCATGGGAACAGATGGCACCCCTGCTCCGTGCCTAGCCTGCCAAGGACCAGGGCCATATGCCCTGACCCTTGATGGCAGGGTGGCATGTTGGCCTTGATTGTCCCCTGTAAAGGAAGGCTGGGGGTGGAAGGATGGGGCTTGCAGATTCCAAAAGAGCTTCACTGGGTTTGTAGAGGCCAGGCAGCCATTCGGTCCCTTGGGGCCAGCAGGTGCGAGTTCAAGCATCCCCTTTAGGAAGTCAGAGGTGCACAGGGTTCTTTCAAGCACCCCATCACCCAGGACTGAATTTGGTATTTGTGTTTCCTGCCAAGAAAAACCTCTCTCTTGAAAAACGGGCCTCTCTTGAGCTTAAAAAGAAATGCAGGATGAATAAACTTCAAACACTTCAGGGGAGGGGGTCAGGGAGGTCTCGTTCACATGGTGCATAAACGCCAACTTGGTGAACACCCCGAGTGTCCGTGTTCTTTTTTTTAATAATAAAATATGTCGGTGGACTTCTCGGCCACGAGGACCCCTACCTGGAGGATAATCTTAATCCGGCACAACAGGAAAATATTTACAAGAACTGAGGCCGGCAGGCGGCTCTCCCCTGTGCTCTGTGATATACCGACTACCCTGATGATGTGACAGTTTGATGGGCAGGGTAGGAAAAAAATGCTTCGGAGTATACATATTAATGCTTAGGCAGTGATTTGTGTAAACTGCATAGCAAAAACAAAAGTACGCGTAGACATTTTCACATATTTTGCCTTGTACAAGACCTATATTATTCACCCCTCCTGTGTTCCACGCTAAGCTGGTTTGTGTGATCAGAAGCCATATTTCTCAAGTACTGAATTCTCGTGTAAAATGGCTAATTTTATTTTAGATATTTTTCCCCCATCGGAATAGAATTGAGACTGGTTGGCAAACTGGCACATCAGGCATTAAAAGCATGAAAGGGTTCTTTTGTGAGCACTATGTGATAGCAAAAGAAATTCAACAGGGCAATGTCAAACAGCATTAGTTTATTTCTAAAATTATTTTTTTCATTTATTATCTATATACATATATAATATATTTTTTCATTTTATATATATAATATATATATAATATATATATATATATATATATATATATATATATATATATATATATATATATATATATATTACACCATTGTGTACCCCGGGTTTCTCCCATTTCCTCAACACCCATTAACCACCTTAGATTTTTGGTCATTAATTTGTTTATATATATGTTTCACATCTTTGTATTCCCCAGGGATCACCCACCACCTTCCCTCCCTGACCACTCCCTCCCATCTCCCCCCACCCCAGTTGTGTTCTTTAGTTTGATTGTTAGTTTGTTTGGACTTTTCCTCCTGGCCTTTTGCTTATTTTTCCTATATCACATATTAATGAAATCATTTGGCTTCTGACTTTTTCTTTCTGACTTGTTTCTGCTAAGATGATTTCTTCTAGGTCCATCCAGGTAATCTCAAATTCATCAAATTTGTCATTTTTAACTGATGAGTAATATTCCATTGTGTATATACACCACATCTTTTTCATCCATTCATCTGTCTTGGGACATTTGGATTGTTTCCATGTCCTTCAATTATAAATAGTGCTGTGATAAACATCCTAGTATAGGTGCCCCTTTGTACCCACATTGAGGTCTCCGTTGGATAGATTTCCAGAAAAGTGATTGCTGGTCAAATGGTAGTCCCATTAGTTTGAGGGTCGTCCACGGTGTTTTCCATAGTATCTGGGCCAGTTTACATTCCCACCAGCAGTGTAAGAGCATTCCTTTCTCTCCACATTCACACCAGCACTTATTGTTACCTTTTTTTTTTTTTTTTTTTTTTTTTTTTTTTTTTGATGTGGGCCATTCTTACTGGTGTAAGGTGGTATCTCATTGTGGTTTTTATTTACATTTCCCTGATTACTAAAGACATTGAACATCCCAAATGATGGAATCTTCATGGAAGAAAAGTATCTGGTTTCACTCAAGTATCCTCCATACGTTAGCAGGCAGTAGTCTGTTCCATTATTGAAATTCTGCAAAATAGCAGTGGTGACATGGGAAAAGATGGTTGCCTATTTTTTGACAGAGGAAAATAGCAGCTAAATGCTTTCTCCTATAGCCTTCATTCATACCACCCATCATAAATACCATCAGCTCACATTTCAGTCCTTAAGTAACATTAATGTAAACATCCTCTGCTTCTTTTCCCACTATCTCCTTTTTAAGTTGTAATATGTAGCTAAACTAAGAATGGAACAATTATCATTGGTCAGAGTAGAGTGCTTACCTGTCTGATTCTGGTTAACCATAGTTAAGAGGGGTCCTGACCAGGTTATTGTATTGACCTTGTGGGTTTAACGTCAGGTGTGGAGTGACATGATCTCTCTTAAGAGTTTTCATGTAACTAGTAAACAAGTGTGCCTGGAGATTCTATTTACTACCAGACCTTGCACTTGACATATAACAATGTACAGTATTGCTATTTAGTCATGACCCCCCAAAAATAGGGCAAATAGGAAAGAAAAACCCAGGTTCCTGATATGTAGCATCTGGGGTAGGAGGAAGGGGATCCATTACCTAACAGGAAAAATACCTGTGGGGGTAAACACCTTTATCATTCCAGGACATGTCTCTTTGGTGGGACATTCTAGGAGGTTAGGAGGCTGCCACCATAGATTAGAGACTTGCCAGTGACCATCTCTAGTGTGCCAGAGGAGAATAGATAAAGATGTTCCTTTATCTAAGGCATATCTCTTTATCTATTATCAATGCCCCATGAGTGCCTTGCCATTTGGGCCTACGATGCTTCTAGAGAGCTGTGCCCACTCCATTCATTCATCCCTTGATGCCCACATCACTATCCCCACCTCCAAAAAGCCCAGAAAACTACACATAAGATACATATAAGATAGTTTGTGTATTTTGTCCTTTTGTTCTGGTCATCTGAATCCTGTTATAAATAGAAAGGGTTCCCCTTTCCTAATTAGATCACACATTTCTTCCCTTCCTCCCTCTCTCCCTCCCTCCCCCCTCCCTCCCTCCTTCCCTCCCTCCCTCCCTC